>PVLA01006641.1:0-30444 GCA_004027455.1 Hydrochoerus hydrochaeris | reverse complement strand
ACAAACGAATATTCACAGTGTGGATGCAGAGGCACCTGTGCCAGGTAGCAGTGCCCCCTCCAACCTACCCAGCCTCTGAGAGGCAGCCTTCTGGTTTCTCTGTCTCGGATGCTCAAACCTCCTTGGCGTGAGATACTGCTGTCATGTTCCGGGGTGGTGACCACATCTGCCTGAGCTTAGACAGCCCCTCAACCTTCCTTGCTTCAGGCTTTTCTTACCTTCCATGTCTTATGAGCCAGACTGCATCAAATCTAACTGCATTGTCACTTTAGCAGGAATCACCTAGTTGCTCCCTGACGCTCGGGGAAGAAAGGGCAGGAAGCAGACCAGGAGTGAGGTGAGCTCACCTCCTAATGTCTGTCCTGCAAACTAGGAGTCCTTGCCACATTGCACTGGGACCAGCCTAGCCAATCTAGGAGCATAGCCCACCAAGGGATGGCTTAGGGCAGGTTGCACACTGTAGCCTGAGGGCCAGGTCCTATGTGTGCAGCCCCAAGCTAAGAAGGGTCTTTTCTGTTAAGTAATTATAAATGCCTGCACAATAACCTTAATTTCGTCTCTTGAGCCTCAAAACCCAAGGCATTTATTATAATCTGGTCATCTTAAAGATAAAGTAAAAGGATACATTAAATTTATGCCAATAATATTAATGTAATACATGCAAAATAAATTTCTTTTCTTTTTTAAAGATGGGGTCTTGTCGTGCTGTCTAAGAAGGATCTGAACTTGTGGGCTCAGGTGATCCTCATGCTTCAGCCTCCTAAGAAACTGGGGCCACAGGAGTGTGCCACCATATCCAACTAAAAATCCTGTCATTTAGTGGTCATAGTGGAGCATTCCTATAATCCCAATTCACTGGGAGGCTGAGCAGTACGATCACAAGTTTGAGCCCAACCTGGGCAATTTAGCAATTTAAAGCAGACCCTATTTAAAAAAAAAAAAAAAAGATGGGGATGTCGCTCAGTGTGAATGTGCTCAGGTTCAATCCCTAGTACAGGGGGGAAAAAAATCATGTAACATAAGAAGCCCTGAGATAGATAGATTGATTGATTGTTTTTGCCTTTTTTCACTCAAGTTTCCAAAATGAGGTATGTGGTTTTTGTTATGGCCCTCGCTGGGAACATCCCATTGAGCAGCCCAGCAGCCATGTGGGCAGCAGGCTCTCAGCTATGATTTGCCCTGGGGAAGAACTGTGATGGGTACCAACTCAGGGCATTGTGGAACCCACAGGACATGAGGGAGCTACATCTGTGCCCAGGTTGGCTGGAGGAAAGAGTCACCTAGAGGTTCCTAGAGGATCTTTGGGACTTGGGGACTGCCCAGAATCCTGGAGGCCAGAGGAGTTTCTTTGCCCTAGCACTGGGCCCCTCTGCTTTTAGGAGTGGCCTCTGCTCCAGGTGTCTGGGCTGTAGGAAGGTGGCAGGGGTACCCATGAGAAGAGCCCTGGGGCAGTCCATATACCTGGACATGCCTGTTGGACATGCCTGGGCCCAGCTTCCTGCATGCCCCTATTGGTCTTTGTCACTGGTCTGGTGACTCTTTGTAGGATGTAATCTTGATGGGAGTCTGCCAAAGGCAGGGTTTCTCTCCAGGGCAGTACATTCAGGTCACAGCTCCCATCCCAGTGCTCTGCTGGGCTCAGCTCTGCCCTGGGCTGGTGGTAGCTGGGCCTGGTTGCTTCAGCAGAAGGATAGGCCATTCCTGAGTCACCTTCAGACATCTTGGTAAGGTTAGGAACCACTCAAAGTACTTGCCTTCATTGGCCTTGAGGAGGTTTGCACTGTTCCTTGCTCTGTGGGAAGCCCCCTCTCAAAGTACAGAGCCACTGGGTACTACAGCCAGTGGGAACTAGCCTGGGGACAGGTGGAGTGTTTGGGGTGTCTGGATAAGTGGGACTCCCTCAATCAGACTTGGCCTTCTTTCAGCATCCTGAGAGGCCACTTGTTCCAGGGGCTAGAGGTGCTCACAGGCACCAGGTGCTGCTGGCACCTTGTAGAGGAGGTGCCAGCCCTAAAGCATTCTGTCTTGGAACTAGATTCATCTGCTGTCCTCCTGGCCCTCTGGGCTACGGCAGACTAATTTTGTGGGTTTGGCTTAGCAATATTTGCCAGGGCTTCAGGATGTTATGGGGCCTCAGAACTCCCAGCTAACTTGGTGGCTGCACAGCTGACTAAACTTGTCAGCAAGGGAGGCAGAACAGGTGCTCTGTAGTCTGACTTCAAGAGAAAATGTGGACATAGCAGCAAAGGGAACCAGGCCCTGCAAGGCTGCAGAGTCTGAGATGGAGGGCATGGACCACAGTGACCCATACATAGGAAGGTTTCCTAAGGTCAAGTGGATGTCTTAGGTCACCCCTGGGATAGGGGGAGGTGGACAGACCTACTGTTGCATGGGAGCTGGTATGATGTAGGGGCTGGTCTGATGGAGAATAGTCACTGGCTGATCCAGCTAAAAGATGTCCCCACTGTTGGTTGTGGGGACATATTCTGGGGAGCTGTTGGGCATGTAACATCATTTGATTTATGACCTTGACTTAAAATAGATAGGCTGCAGGGAGTGTATAAGGGTCCACTGGCTAAGCAAAGGTGCCTGTGTAGCAGCAGAGGTCCACATGCCTGCAACTAGGACATTGCCCTGCAATAGTGATCCCTCAGGGCCATGAATAGTATGCCTTTTGCCACCTGCAGGTCTGTAGGCTCTGCTCTATGAGTTCTCAATTTTCTGCATTTGGTATTTTTCAGATTTTACAAGAACGGGGTTCAAGGATGTGAGGACAGTCTTGACAGCTGAAGAAACGATTTACTTTTTCCCAAGACACAGTGAACCGCCATGTCCAGGAAGCTTGGCTGTGAGAAGAAACCTGCTTTTGATCATTTCTCTAGAGATCTGGGTGTGGATCCTTTTTTGCTTTGGAGGTGGGTGGTGAGAGACAGCCCAGCTGTCAGAGACAAGCTATGCCCATGTATGGAGGGTGGGCTGTCTCTGGGGGCTTGCTCTGTTCTTTCCAAATGTCACATAGGACTGAGACAGGATGTTCCTGACCAGCCATGCAATCCTGAAGGTTATTTCAAGGGCAGGGCTTTTGGTGCTACATACAGTCTGCGATAAGTGACCCAGGCCTCAGTGGGAAGAAGGGACAACAACAGCTCTACTGACTGTCCAGTACACCATGGCTTGGGGTCTGGGTGCCTGCTGGCCACTCCTTGAGCACCAGGCTCTCATCTTCAGGTCAGGGAGGCTGCTCTGCCTCCAGTATGATCAATTGGCGGTTTCTTTTGACCTTGGCTGAGGCTCCCAACAGAGGTAGCCTCCACATTGCTACTACTTCCCGGGCACCTGCTCTGAGGCCAGGCCTCCTTCCAGGTCAGGCTTTCCTCCTGGCTTCGTCAGCTGGACAGTTAATGCTTCTCAATTTGTATTTCCCAGGCAAGAGAAGTTTGTAACCCTTTTTTAAGTGTGGATAGACTACCTAATGTTTATATTCTTCAGAAATACCTAAAAGTGTTGCTGGGTTTTGGCTTGGTCTGTTAAACCAGTTAATGGGAAATGGAAGTTTCACCTCGTCTGTCCCACTTGGGGGTCATGGGGGAGCTGGTGCCCACCAGTGCCTTTCTTGCGCCTGGGATGGAAGCTGGGGCAGGAGCCTGTGCACCTGGCTTCTAGAGCTGACACTCTGGGTTACACTGAAGCTCGGGATGTTTACAGTGCATCACATATCTCTGTGTCTCTTTTTCTCTCTCTTTCTCTTTTTCTCCTCTCTCTACCTCTCTCCTTCCCTCCCTCTTCCTTTCTCCTTTTCTCCCTCTCTTCCTCCCCTCCCCCTCTCTTTCTCTCTAGCTCTCATTTCTTATATAACTATGCAGTTTTTCTCTCTGATGTTTCTGGTGTGTTTGAAACTACATGACCTGCACGACTCCACCTACCTGGTGTGACTTGGTCCCTACTGCCTGCCTGCTTTGAAGCAGACCTTTCTCAGCTGGTTGTAGGGACTTGTCTGCCTGGGAACATGGCCCAAACAAGCGAGCCCAGCTTTTGACTTTCGGCTTCCCGAGGGAACTGCGCAAACTGACTACGGGGGCTGCCTACCTGCAGCCTAGAGGCTCTGACACTGGCTCATTTCAAATGTTCCTGGGAACCTCTTGCCTAGTCCCTCTTTCTTCTTTGCCAATAACCTGATTAACCAAGTTTTCCAGCATCTAGGACTTACCTCCTTTCATAAAGTCTCTTGTATGTTGTTAAATGTTCGGCTTAAAAGAATTCATGAAAACTTTTTTATAGAGCAGAAGTAGCCACTGGCTGACCCAGCTAAAGGTGGCCCCACTGTTGGCTGTGGGGGCATACTCTGGGGAGCTGCCTGGCATATAACATCATTTGATTTATGACCTTGACTTACAATAGATAGGCTTTTTTTTTAATTTAAAAATATTGACTTCACAAAAGTTTATTCTAAGGGGGTATTTATACTTTTATACTTTTTTAGGTATCCGTATTTTATCAGCTTACTGTTTAACGTCTAAGTTTCCCCTGGTATTAGCAAATAAAATTGTGTATTTATGAATGAGCCCAGCAGCTGTTAATGTCTTAAAATGCATGGAAAAGCTGCAGCTGGAATGGTCGTTCAGCTGCTCAAGCCAGGATAACCCCTGCAGGACTGGTTCCACCTTCTAGTCCAGGGACCCAGTGTGCCCTGAAGGGTTCAGCTATCTTTGGTTGTCTGCTGCTACCAGTCAGTCCTATTTTCACTGATCATCCCAGCCAGGGCCTTGGCATGGACTGTCCTACCTACCCAGTGTAAGGTGTGGGGGAGGGGCTACTTGTATGGGAACAGGTGTGGGCTTCTGGGTGTCCTGAATGAGAGAGCACATGAGGGAAGAGTTTAAATTCTGCCTTGAGAGGTTTGCTAGTGGCAGCTAGGACCTGGCTATGCCCTTCAGCCTCAGCCAGAAATAGCTCTGGGTGCTCAGGAAGGCCTCTGTGTGGTAATATTCCTGGTCAGAATCCATAGCATGTCCTATCAGAGCTGAAGGCTACAAAGACAGGCCAGAGCCATTGGCAGAAAAGGCACCCTGTCCCCCTCAGGTAGACCAGTCTGCCATAGGGTGTTTGGAGAGGGCTAAGGGGGTACCAGTGCTGGCCCCTTCAAAAATCTAGCAGAGCCAGGCATGGTGGCATATGCCTGTAATCCCAGCACTCAGGAGGCTAAGGCAAGAAGATTGCTGTGATCCCCCAGCCTCAGCCTGGGCTACATGCTGAGTTCAAGGCTGACCTTAACTACCTGTCTCAAGGAAGAAAAAAAAAAAGCCAGTGATATAGCTCAGCAGCATAGTGCCATCCTGGGAAGTGTGAGGTTCTGAGTTCAAGGGCCGGTACCAAAAAAAAAATCCAGGAGAGAGGGAGGGTGTGTGGGATGTGTGAGTCCTAGGTAGCTGGCCTTCTGGTTCATGTCTGAAGCATTCCAAGACTCTCTGTTGGGGCACGAACCACACCTCTGGTTGGCTAATACACTGGAGCCTGCATGGGGATAAAACACTATCCCCAG
This sequence comes from Hydrochoerus hydrochaeris, assembly GCA_004027455.1. Classification (NCBI taxonomy): domain Eukaryota; kingdom Metazoa; phylum Chordata; class Mammalia; order Rodentia; family Hydrochaeridae; genus Hydrochoerus; species Hydrochoerus hydrochaeris. The sequence continues at coordinate 24,905 of PVLA01006641.1, read as the reverse complement.
TGCTGCCCCCGGGGATAGGTGTGAGGTCTTTGGCATTGGAGGTTCCCCTTGGCTTCCCCTTTCTGCACCTCCTACCTGCCCACATTTTGAACACCAAAGGTGTCTTTTTGCCCTCAGGTCATCTGTCCCCACACATGTTCCTAGGCCTGGGGCTGATTCTCACCTGGAGTCTTGAGGCCAGCAGGGGCCCATGCCAACCATTCTTCTTCCTGTGGCTTCATGGGCTGATTGTGGTGCCTATGCAGTTTTGTGTGTGCGTGGCGTGTGCTTGTGTATGTGTGTTCACAGATGTGGGACAGTACACATGTGTGGCTGTTCTGGTATCACCTGCCCCACTGAGACTGGTTGCAATGGCCTTCCACAGTGGTCCTGCCTGGGGGAAGGCTCCAGCCCTGGTGCCCTACCTGGCTGCCTTGGTCTATACCAGCAGTTCCCTTCAGTGTTCTTCCTACAGCTGGCAGCCTGATGGCAGATCGATGGTAACTGCCTGGCAGATGTGTTGAGCATTATATCTGAGTTGTACCCTGACACCGGGATGCGGAAGGAAGCCTGTGGCAACCTGGGCGTTTCTCATCTACAACTTTCTCACAGTACTTAGCTTGATATAAGCTGTGAATTGCATGGAATAAACCTGTTTTCCTTTTCAACTCCTGGTTCTGTGAGTTTTCCCTGCCTCCTATGGACAGCTGCCCATGGAATCTCTTCCTTAGGGTTGGCCAGCAGATCACAGGGGTATAGGTGGGGTGTGTGACTCTGTCTCCTCTGAACTCCTTCACCCTACGCTGGCCAGGGCTCCACACACAGCCCACAGCAATACCCAGTCATCCAGGCCTGTCTCTGAGACCCCACAGCCTGCCCTGCCCTGTTGTCTGGGTGCAGGAACACCTGCCTCCTATTGGACAAATGAGTAATCCTTCCTGACCAGAGACCTAACCCGGTCTGGAGTAGGAACTCAGCAAATGACCCATCCACTAAGGTCACTGAGTACCTATTAGGCAGTGGTGGTTGAGCCCAGGCAAACCTAGGGAGATTTCTGGTGTTTTGACCCCCACTGTTCCCAGGCTGAACTACAGCAGATGCTTGCTTAGTCATCAGTTTAATATATAATAGTGCCTGCTTCTCAGACCTAGGCAGGCAGGCTACACACAGTTGTATATGTCCTAATAGCTTCAGACTCCTGGGGAGGTCAGGGCTGAGGGATAGGATGGTGGGAAAGGAGCCCTGGGGTCAAGGGGAGGAGGGCCTGGGCTGGACCTGGAGGGTACTGAATAGTGTAGTAGAGAGTCAGAAAACAGCCTGAATATGCCCCATGGTGACACAGCATTGTTTAGAGAAAGTCTGGTGGGAGTAGGCCATGGTTCCCTTAGGACACCCCTCCCTTCCCCTCCTGAGTACCCTCTTCTCCCCCTATCCTGGGCATAACCCCTTCAGTGGCACTGGCTATCTGTAATCAACTTTCTGCCTCTGCCTGTCTCTATCCACAGTGCCTGGCCAGGGTAGCCCTTAGCAGAGGATCAAGGTAGGAAAACTTGAGACATAAAGTGATATCAGGGTAGTCTGAGAAAGTCTGGGAAAGTATTACTGGGACCTAGGGACATCCTAGCCTGGGTGTGCCTGCAGTGTCCCATCCTACCAGGAACGAAGTCCCCTGAATCTTTCCCCATGTCACAGTTCCCACTTTCATACTCTTAATTTTTGAGCTGGGCAGTTGGCACTGATTTTATTGGAAGTAAATATAAATAAAAATAACATGGGCATTTAAGATAGGGCAGGATAGAGAGCTATTTACACATATACAAGGGTGGCATATGGCCCGGTGGGGTAGACTTAGAGGACAACGAGTAGCACCCCAAGGACCAGCAGGGCCACATGGACAGCCTGGTAGGGGTCTTACTAATGGCCACCTGTTTTGCTTGACTGGAACTTCAGCTCAGGGATGATACGGTGGATCCAGTTGTGGTGTGAAGTGACCCGGATATAGACACCAGGGCGGTTCCGGCGGGCACAGCCCTCACCCCAGCTAATGACGCCAGCCTGCACCCATGTCTGGTTCACGAAGCACACCAGGGGGCCCCCTGAATCACCCTGTGGGGGAAGCAGAGTTCCTAAGAACCTACCTCGTGCCACCAAATCCCAGGACACCTGACACTGGCTCTAACCCCTCCATCTCTCCTCTCTACCCTTGGTCCCTCTTTTCCTACTAGGGTACCCTAGGTTCCCTGCTTGTCCATGGTTGGGGGGTGGAGTTCAAAAATGCACCTTCCCCAGCTCCAATTTAACAACCACCTCCTAAGGTAGGGTTCAAAGTTGTTGTTTCCCAATAAGCTTCCTGCCTGATAGAACTCAGCACCCCACCCTGCCCTGGGCCTCAGGATAGGTCAAGTTCTTGCTCCCTCCCACTCTACCTTGCAGGCATCCTTTTTGCCCTCAGCAAAGCCTGCACAGAGCATGTCGTCCTTGATGGCTTTAGGCTGGAAGCTAGACTCTGTATCTGTGCTGTAGAGTAGGTTGCACTTGGGTGTGTCAATGATGGGGACAGCAAGTTTCTGCAGGATCCGAGGGTTGGGCAGGCGGTCTAGGAGTGGACAGTCTTAAGCAGTGACCTGTGGCTCTGGATTCCCGGAACCATGATGCAGTGTGTCCCTGCCCAGGCTTCCATTCTGTTTAGATCTCTCAAGGGGCTGAGTTCCCACCCTCTTGAGCTCCAAGCTGGGTGTTCTGTGTCCCTAGCTCTGCCCTGTAGGATGGTTGTCTTCCTCTGGACCATTTCCAGGCCCATCCCCCTTTCTCCCAGGGCTGTCCCCCCTTACCTTGCTCACTGGGGCTACCCCAGCCAGTAACCCAGCAGTTCATGTTTGTTTCAAAAATGACTGAGGGGTCAGGCATGCACACGGGGAGGATGTAGTTGGTGAAGGTCACTGGTGCCTCCAGCTCCACCAGGGCCACATCTGCACTGGAGGCCATGCCTTGGTACAGGGGATTGCTCTCTACCCGTTTCACACTGGCATAGATGGAGTGTGGCCCTGGCTGCAGCAGTTGCCGTGCCCCTAGCAGCACCCGGTACAGAGAAGTTTCAGAGGTACTGGAAGGAGAGAACAGAGGCCTAGAGTGGGCTGCCCCCTCGAGCAGGGGATGAGGGGCAGGGAGGCTATTGTGTGCCTCTGGCCCACTACATTTCCTGATGCTTTTCTGCATTTCTTGTTCAAACCCAGCATCTTCAGAGGGACATTCTGCAAGCTCAGGGTGTAGAACCTGCAGTGAGGTCACTCACCTTAATCTCCAGCTCTGTCCCAGGCCACCAGTTGGACAAGTCACCTAACAAGTTTCTGTAACTCGTTTCCTCATTTGTAAGGTGGGGACAGTGACAGTCCTACCAGAAATGCCTGCTTTGAGAGCTGAAAGAGATAGCCACCCACAGGTGCCATGGGGCCCAGCCCTGCTCTGGATCCTGGAGCAGCCACCCACTCTGAGGGTGTTGAGTAAAAAGTGTAGGTTTTTAGGAGAATCACAGAAGTACACTGAGGTGAAAGGTGAGAAGGGTGGGAACCTCAGAAGTCTGGAGTCAGGTGGCTTATAACACAGTGGTCAGGGCTGAAGGCCTGGCCACTTTCTTGGAGATTACAACCCCTTAAGGGGAGGGGGGGAGATGTTCTCTTCTAGTCCTTGGGTTTACCTAATACCGGAATCCCAGAAAGGGGACTCAAGGTGGGAAGAAGATTAGGGAAGAGGGCCAGAGTGCCAGGGGAGCCTGAACATTTTCTGGGGCCTAGTGGCATAATGCCTCATTGGTAAGTTGGCTGGTGCAAGCCAGGGTTGGGGCAGTGATTGCAACTGCAAGTTAAGTTCTGAACTTGGGCCTAGAGGAAACCTTAGCAGCTAGGAAAGCAGGCAGGTGCAGGACCAGGTTGCCATGGCCCTCAGAAGCATGTGAGTTTGCTGCAGGTTGGATGCTGTCCATGGTGCTAAACCATCTGGCTTTGTCTTGTCTCTGTTGGGTGGGGCAGTCATAGGGGCCAACACGGGACTAGGCTCACTCACTTGTAGAAGCAGTGCGCTGCAGTGAGCACCCACTGCTCTGTGATGAGGCTGCCCCCACAGAAGTGGCTTCCGTTGCGCTGGATGCTAACCTGCCAGGGCCATTCACCTTCCATGGCATCCTGTCCGCCCACCATCCGGTTCAGCATCCTCCGGTGCCCACAAACTGGAGGAACATGATGGAATTACTGGGAACTAATTCCATGGCTTTTACTCCAGCCCCAGTCCTGTCTGCCAGCTTCCACTTTCTGGCCTTCTTGGCCCCTGACCTGCTCAGGGACCTCGGGTGTCAGACCCTCCCTATCCTTATACCATGAGCCCCGGTCCCTCCACTGGGAAGAGGTGCCATGGGACCTGCCTTTCTAGCTTTTGAGCATTGAGGCAAAAAATGAAAAGGCCTTATCCCTGGGCTTGACACGGGTCCTGGAAGGATGGCTGGGGTGTCTGCCTTTCACAAAATAGGCAGCCCTGAGGGACAGCTCTTCTGCAATGAGAGAATCTCTGACTTTGGGGTTCCCCTGTTCCTTGGACCTTCCTTCTGGACCTTGTTCCATGTGTATTCCCATGCATGTGGGTCCTCCATCATCCTACAGCTCAGTCATACCCACTTACCTACTGGTGCCTTGGCCCCTTGAATCCCTAAAAGTGAAGAAAAAGAGTCATCAGCTTACTTTGCCAAAGCCAAGGTCCATTCCATCCTTCATCCACCTGCCTGGTCAACAACCCCCATCCTCTCCCTGCCTCTGGAAACTCAGAAGGGATAGTCACCATGGCATCTGGGAGGAGAGGCCAAGATCCCTCAGTTTCTCTCAGGCTAGGCCTATGGGCAAAGTTTATCTGGGAAGAGATAAACAGGCCACATGTAGAATTGACCAGGAGAGGCCAGTGCAAAGGCTGTGTGCCAGCGTCCCAGGACTCCACATTCCCCAGAACTGAGCCATCTTAGGCCAAGATCCCCTGCTGTCCTCAGACCTGCTGCTCAACCTTCACTGCATCTCTAGAAGCTCCACCACAGGCTCAGAGTCCAGCCAGGGGCCCCCCTCAAGAGAGACCACTCTGCCCCACCCTTCCTGTCACCTGTTCCTTAGAGCAGGTCCAAAAGAGCCAGAGAGGACAGCCATGTCTCCCTATATCCTACATACTTGAGGAACCCAGAGTGTGAAGCCAGAAAAGGTAACCAGTCCTAGTGTGCTGATGGGCTGCAGGGAACAAGACATGACTTCATTGACCCATGCATGGCCTAGGGTGCCTGAGAATCCAGGAGGTGTTAAGAGTACCTCATTTCTCCTGTCAGGCTCCCAGTGTCTCCTCAGTGCCACTGGAGAACAGGGAGATGGACAGGGCACTAAAAGGAGCCTGAGAAGACTCAGCAGGCTGCCTGCTTCTCAAAGTGAAGATGTCAAGCAGATTGTAGGTCAAGTATGGTGCTGACCCAGGTGGGCAGCAAGAAGCAGGTAACTCATTTTCAGAGTGGCCTTTATATGCCCTGGGTGGATTATCCCAGCATCTTAGTATAATATCATTTGACACTGACTCTGCCCTTTCTGAGGCTTATGCTTGCAGATGCTGCTTCCAGCTCATCTACCCTTTGTCCTCATTGACAGTAACATACTTAAAGCTTCTCTGTTCCTCCTTTTGGCTTTCCCTGCCTCAGACTCCTCACAGCATTTCCTCCCCCATATATATGTCTATCTTCCCCACTACAGCTCAGCTGCTTCTCTTTTAGGCTGAACCTCCTGACCTCTCCAGGTTCTAACCCAGATCAAAGCTTCAGCGAATTCCTGCCTTCTCTAGGAAGCTCCCCCTGCTTGTATTGTCCATCTTTAAAGCCACAGTCCCTCCCTTGAGCTCTGTGTCCTTCCACTGGGCATCACATCTCTCCCCTGGGCACAGTCCCAAGAGCCCCTGGAAGGCATCCCAAGCTTGGGGAAACAATACTGTGGGGGTCTGAGTAGGAGACCTTAGCTTTTGTGGGGTGGGCATCCTTTCAGGCCGGAGGGCAAAATCAGGGTGTCAGATCTCCATCCTGGGCCAGGGAACCCTGGTGATCCTGTAGCTAGTTGAAACCCTTGGGGTGTTGGGCCCACAAGACCTGGTGAGAACAGCATCTGGAATTGAGCTGAATGCAGCTTCAGTGCCCACTCTGGTCATGAGCTCAGTTGTTCAACTTGCTAGAATTATTTGAGGTGTTACACTGGAAATGGGCTCACTGAAAGGACGCTGTTATTTGCCATTGCAGGAGGCCTGCCTGGTGAGGCTGGTCAGTGAGAAGGGAGACTGAGGCCTCCCCACAGATGGGCACCCTAGTGCTCCCCCCAAGAATGAAGAACCTGGAGCCCTGGCTGAGCTGTAGTCTGAGGTGACCTGATCTGGCCCTAGGAGGTGACCTGAGGACAGGGAAGAATGGCTGTTGGTCTGGCCTGGCTGGCCCAGGAATGGGGAAGAGTTTCCCTGGCAGAGAGGGGCCCGCCCTGTGGGGAGGAGCCTGGCAGGTAGGCCCCTGGCTGGACCCTGCTGGCCCTGGCCATGGATCGTAGTACATTCTCTGCTTGTCTATCCACAGGGTAGTGGGACTCCAGCTTCTACACTATCTCATGCTACCCAGTTGTTAGCTGAGCGCCAGCCTGCTTCCAGGGGCCCTAGGCTTAGGTGGCAACCCCTGCTCAGTCCCACTTCTGAATTTGCTGTGGTGGTCCTGGGACTTGGAGCCCAGCAGGCCCAAGTTCAAATCATGCACACATGGAGCTCTTCATCTGGTGAATAGGGGAGCCTCAAGTCCAGTGCCACATATACTAGGGTGCCTGGGAATGTGGTTTGAAGCCCCCACCAGGTTGCTACCATAGGGTCCACTCTAACCTAAGCCTGCCTCAAGACCCCCAAGTGAAACATCTGGAGTGTGCCAGCCTGCTCTAGGGCCTCTAACACTGGGCAGGGAGTGGTGGCCCAGCTGGAAATCCTCCAAGGAGGCCAGGGACTCTGAAACTCACCAAGCCTCAGCAGTAGGAAGAGCAGGAGCAGCAGGAGGTGTGTGGGGGCCAGGTATCGCCTCATGTCCTCAGGCTGGCAAAGCTGGGCCAGGGTCGGCAGTGTTGGAGAGAGCTTCTGGCACTTGTGAGGCACTGGACTCCATGAAGTGGGGTTTTATGCTGGAGGTGAGTGTTGACTGGGCTATGCCACCTAACCCGTTGGCCTGCTCCACCCAGTTCTGCTCCAGCAGGAAGGAGGCACCCTGAACCCCAACTCTATGACCTGGTCCTGAACCCCACAGGCTAGAACCCTCACCTTAACACACCTGCCCCATCCAGAGACTTGTGACCTGGAGTTCCCCACCATGAGCTGACCAGAGATACCCCCCAGCAGGCCCGAACTCCCTTCAGCTGGCTACAGGCCTACCCAGGAGACACTACCTGCTTCATTTGTTCACTTAACAGTTATTGGGAACCTACTCTGTACATGGCTTCAGATCTACAGAGTCAATTGGAACTTATACTCTGATAGGAGGGGAACAGTAAGGAGCAGGGCAAGGGGACTTGGACCTGGGCTGACCATTGGTCCTCATCATACTCCTCCCAGGAAGTAAACCCAGCAGCCCCCACCCAATGTGAATCCTAGGGACCTGCCCAAGTGCCAGCCCTGGCCCAAGTGCACCTGCTGTGGGCCGGGTAGGCGAGGCGGAAGCTGGTTCTGGGAAGGTGGCTGATGACAAGTCTAATGGCTGTTCTGTCTGCCCTGGGAACTCCCAGGGCTTTGGGACATGCAGCCACAGCGGGAGGAAAGTATTTGGAGCGTGGGGCTAATGTCAGAGCTGAAGGATAGGGCTTCACTAGCTACTCTCATTGACTGCAGCATGGGGAGTGGCTGCCAACCTCACTGCAGACTGCCTCAGTTTCCCCACTGGCTTTGGCTTCCCACACTGGGTTGGTATAATCCTTACCCTACCAGCCCCAGGATCTCCCTGCACTTGGCAGCTGACTACACCAAAAGCTATATCACCACACTCCCTGGGTGCTAGCTTGCCTTCATCTTTGGTCTGCCCATTCCTCCCCTGTCCCTGAACCCCTGGTGGCACAGATAATGGGCTGCCCTTGATGGCAGGCAGGACACTCATTCATCTACTCAACAAGTATTTGGGAGTCATACTGATTGGTGCCCAGGACTTCTAGGTATGGGGGATAGAGTGGTTAACAGAAGACTCATGGGTACAAGGAGTCAGAGGGAAAGAGGATCTAGTTATACACTGTGGAAAGTCTCAGAACATCCAGGTGGTGACCACTCTTCTCCATGAACCCAACCATCAATTTTTCTCATTTTAGAGGCAGTTTCAAATGCTCTGCTCCAAGACTCAGAACATCTCTTGGGCCTTTGTCTCAGGTGTCCCTGTTCTCCTTCCTTATTTACTTATTTTAATTTAGAGACACGGTCTCCCTGTGTAGCCCAGGCTGGCCTTAAACTCGGTGATCTTCCTTCCCTTCTGAGTGCTGAGATTATAGCTATGCACCGTTATGCCCTGCCTCTTACCTTTTTAAAGCCAGTTTTCCTTAAAATCAAGCAGACAACTGGAAGTGAAGATCCCAGGGAAAAGTAGACGTCCTAGCAGACCAAACCCAAGAATCAAGTCTCCAGCAATCTTCACCACCACTGTTGAACTTGCTGACCCAAGGCATCAAAGAGATGGCTGGAAGGAGCATGTGGAGTAGAAAGCTGGGCCTTCCTCCCACCACTCACCTGGAAAATAAAGGAGGATCAGGAATGATTCCAGTCACTCACCTAAAAATTAGTTGAACTGAACATATACTAACTCTGGCTGCAAGAGTATTTTCTAAGGTTAGAAGTCACAGTAGATATCACAAAGAATAGAAAGAGCTAGGCTGGGCATGGTGAATCACACCTGTAATCCTAGCACTTGGGAGACTGAGGCAGGAGGACTGCCATGAGTTTGAAGCCAGCCTGGACTACACACTGGACTACATACACCCTGTCTCAAAAAACAAACAAACAAAAACAAAACCTGTGGCATATATGTAAGTTTAAAAAATGCAAGCAATATTGGTTGTAAGTAAAAAGACAATAGGAAAAATATATGTAAGAAATATGGCCAAATATGGATACCATTGTTGCCTAAGTGCCATGGAAATTGGTCAGAAAACTGAGCATAATGTGCCTCTAATCCCAGCTAGTCAAAAGGCTGAAGCAGAAAGACTGCAAATTTGAGTCCAACTTGGGCAATTTAGTGAACTATCGAGACTGTCTCAAAATAAAAATAAGCCTGGGGATGTAGCTTAGTGTGAAGACTCTGAGTCAAACCCCATTGCTAAAGGGGTGGGGGAAAGGGAAGGGGAGGGAAAAAAAGAGAGAAGCAAAGAAAGAATAAAGATATTGGTCAGACAAACACTGGACCCTATAAATAAAATGGGTGACAAACACAGATAATTCACCAGAGAGGAAACTAATTTGGCCAGTCGACTTGCTGAGAAATGTTCAGCCTGAGTAATTAAATGAATGCAAATCAAAACCACAGCAAGGTGATGCCAGTGTTCCCATCTGAGGTTAATGTGGTGCTAAAGCAATGTTATTAGTTAGGGCCACCTGAAAATGGGTCAGCAGGTGAGCATGGAACTGGCCCTTTTGTCTCTGTGTGTGTTGCATCAAAGTTATTCCCTTTGAAGCAATGACTTTGTCACTGCAAGCCCAGTTTATATTTGCAAAAACAGTTTGCAGGATGACAGTAAATATATACTCCAAGTAGAACTTACAAAAATTATTTTCAGCTGGATGTAGTGGGAAATTCCTTTAATTCCAAATATTGATACCATTTTTGTTTCAAATGCTAAAGAAATTGTTCAGAAAGCTAGGCATAGGGGAGCATGCCTCTACTCCCAGCTAGTCAGGAAGCTAAGGCAGGAGAGCCATAAGTTTGAGCCCTGCCTGGGCAATTTAGTGAGGCCATGTCTCAAAAAAAAAAAAAAAAAAAAAAAAAAAAAAAAAAAAAAAAAAAAAAAAAAAAAAAAAAAAAAAAAAAAAAAAAAAAAAAAAAAAAAAAAAAAAAAAAAAAAAAACACAACTAGGTGTAGTGGTGCATGGCTGTAGTCCCAGCACTCAGGGGGCTGAAGCAGGTGGATTACTGTGAGTTCAAGGCCAGCCTGCACTACATAACAAGACTCTTAAAGGAAAAAAAAGTATAAATATTTGTAGAAAGTGAAGTAACTACAAAAATTTAAATTTTACAGTAGCAGCAAAAACCATCCAAGAGAAAAGGTGATAAAATGTTCAGCGCTGACCAATACTTCTGAATCATATGGGTTTCTTTAGGAGCAAGTGACAGGGAGCTGGCCTAGACTTGGGGGGTATAGTGAGTATTCATGGTGGGCGTCCATAGAACCTTTGCATGGTGCTCAAGAACCCAGAAGTAGAACTGACAGTCTCTCCATCCCACAGGGCTCCTGCTGCTCTCCAGCGGTGCCCTAAGCTCGTCTGTCTGAGATGACCCACCACCACACACACACACAGCAGGGTCAGGGCTGCTGCTAGAGTCTTACTTAAGAAATTCTGACTAAGAGGATCAAAGTTTCCCATCTTCCCATTCAGTGTGGGTGATCCAGGAGTGGAATATTAACAGGCCTACCTGGACTCCTGGTCCTATAATTGACCCATATGGCCACAGAGAGGAGGGGGACAGGTACAGGTCAGTGAGAAGCAAGAATTAATCAAGAACACTATCTTCTCAAGTAGGCGTAACAATGAAATAGACATTTTCATGCATGAAAGTTGTCCAAAACTTTACCCCCAACCTCCACACTACTCTTAGGAAGCCACTGAAGGAAAGGCAATCTCCAACCAAAGGAATAAATAAAATAGGAAAAAGAAAACATAGGCTATAGGAAACACACGGAGAGTGGGCATGGTGGTACACACTTGTAATCCCAGCTACTTGGAAGGATTGAGGCAAGAGTATCATGGTTTTGAGGCCAGCCTGGGCAACTGACACCCGTGTGGTGTTATATTTCAGCACTCTCGAGAGGCTGAGGCAGGAGGATCAAACTTCTGTGTCCAATTGAGCATAATGGCACACACCTATAATCCTAGCACTTGGGAGGTTGAGGCAGGAGGATCGCTGTGAGTTTGAGGACAGCCTGGGCTAAATAGTTTTAGACTAGCCTGAACACATGTGAGACTGTCTCAAGGAAAACAAAACAAAACATAGGGGGGACTGCAGCTCAGTGTGAATGCCCTGGGCTCAATTCCCAGTGCTAGGAAAACAAAACAAAAAACAGCACAGTGTTCAAGTCCTCACCACAATGCTGAAGGGAGATTCCAGAATGACAACTGTGCTCTGGGTTTAGAGGTCAACTGGTGGCCTTTGTACCCTGTGACTCAAAGAACCAGCATGCTGAGACTTTTAACCTACTGAGGCTACTGATGTAAGTTGAGGAAGAGAGAGACCTAAGGTCCAAACCAGGAGAAAGGCAGGTGTAATTCCCAGGGTGATGGTGTGGACAGCTACAGGAGTGCCCAGGGAGCAGCCAGCACAGAATGAAGGGGAAAAGGGTTTGGGCTGAATGCAGCATAGGAGAATGGAAATGTTTTCCTTTAGCTGTCTTAAGATTGTTCTATTCCATGTTATATTAACATCTCTGTACCTGCCTGCTTTCGACAAGTATTGGCTTGGAATATCCTTTTTCAGTCCTGTATTTTCTTTTTATTATTTTTAATTTTTAAATTGTGTTTCAGATGGGGTGTCACCCCCAGCCTCCACCAGATAGATCTCTTCTAGCTGCTGTTGAATCCCAAATCAGGCTTAGGCGCTGCCCAGTGAGAAGAGCACCAGCTCCCTCTGCAGGCCATCTGCGGCATTGAGGCTGCAGGCTCAGAGACAGGTGTCCTGGTTTGTCTTTGCTGTTCCCTCCTTCATGCTTAACTTTTCCCTTGTCAGCCCTCCTGCATGTAGTCAGTGTGGATGCAGAAGTCCAGCGTGACAGCTCCTTCTTTTTCTCCCTCGGTAAATTAAAAGCTAATACCTACACTTCACTCCTTCACCACTCAGTGTGGTTCTACTTCCCACTGAAGCTAATATCCACCAATGAATTAATCAAACACGTAAGAACTATCTTAGGTCAATGTTGCTTCAAATCATGAGGAATAAAAAATTATTCACACTGAGTCAGTAAACATAACTTAAAAATTAGCAAATGTTAAAAACAGTATATCTTATTCATAAAAGTTTGTATAATTCAAAGCTGTAAACTTATGGGAAAACTAAAGAATATGTTTATAATCCTAGAATATAGAGACAAAATTCAAACATCATGAATATTAAAAAATTTAGCTGGGAATCATACACATGGCTGTAATGCCAGTGAGACAGGATTATGTGTTTAAAGGTAGCTTGAACTACATAGTAAGAGTCTCTCTCAAAAAACAAAAATGAAAGATCAAAAAATGTGGGCTGGAGCTGCAGCTCAATGATAGTATGCAGTCTAGCATGTATGAGGTCCTAAGTGTGATTCTGTTATGGTTTATGTCTAGATGTTCTCTGAAAGCTTCATGCAGTCATAAGTGGGGCTTTTTCAGAAGTGGCTGGACCTAGACTGCATGATGCTGAGATTAAGGATGTGTGATTATTAAATTAGTTCACTGTCAGGTGTCATGGTGCACACCTGTAATCCTAGCACTGGGAAGGCTGGGACATGAGGATTGCCATGAGTTTGAGGCCAGCCTGGGCTATACAGTGAGTTCAAGTTCAGCCTGAACTGCATTGTAAGACCCTGTCTAAAAAAAAATACAAAAAAAGCAAAAAAAAAAAAAAGTAAATAAATTAGTTCACTGATTAGTTTGACATAGTTCTGGGTGTGGATATTGGGAAGCTCCTCCCCAGCTGTGAGTGCCTTAAGGGCATGTATCTTGGCTATGATAGAAAGAGAACTGCTATGGTTGCTTGCTACTTCTTTGCTGCTTCACTGCTTTGCTGCCTTCTGCCTGCCAAGAACTGTTTCTCCTCTGCACTGCCCACTGCCATGCCACCCTGCCTTGGAGCCAGCCAACTATGAAATGAAACATCTATAAACTGTGAGCTAAAATAAACCTTTCCTCCTTTAACTTTGGGTGTCAAGTATTTTGTCTCACAATTAGAAAACTAACTAAGACATATCCTGGCACTGCAAGAAAAAAGAGATTGACAAATTGCAATATAGTGCTAGGTATGGTGGCACATGCATGTAATTTCAGCATTTGGGAGGCTGAGTCAGGAGAATTGCTTTCAGTTTGAGGCCAGCTACATAGTGAGTTCGAGGCCAGCGTTGACTACATAGTGAGACCTTATATCAAAAAAGAAAAGAAAAAAGATGCAAGGATGGTTCATGAGGTAATAAATGTAACACATCATGTAAACAAGAGCAAAGTAAAAAACCACATGATCATATAATAGACACATAAAAGAATTTTGACAAAATCCAACACCCCTTCATGATAAAACCCCTGAGGAAAACAAGAATATAAGGACCATATTTCAATATGATGAAGGCTATTTATGACAGAAAAATAGCCAGCATCATATTAAATGGGGGGAAAACTAAAGGCATTTCCTCTAAATTCAGAAACAAGGATGTCCACTATTACCTATTTAACATAATACTTAAAATATTAGCCAGAGCAATTCAGCAAGAAAAAGAAATAAAAGGGATACATATAGGTAAGGAAGAACTCAAATCATCATTATTTGTAGATGATATGATACTCTACACAGAAGACCCAAAGAACTCCACAAAAAACCCTCTTAGAATTAACAGCCAACTTCAGCAAAGTAGCAAGATACAAAATCAACACACAAAAATCATTAGCATTTGTGTACAACAACAATGAACAAAATGAAAAGGAGATTATGAAACAGTGCCATTTACAGTAGCATCAACAAAAATGAAATATCTAGGTAACTACCTAATCAAAGAAATGAAAGACCTCTACAGAGAAAACTGCAGTATTCTGAAGAGGACATTGGAAAAATGGAAAGCTGTCCCTTGCTTCTAAATAAGCAGTTCCAATATTATCAAAATGGCCTTATTTCCAAAACTATTACACAGATTCTGTGCGATCCCAATCAAAATACCAACAGCATACTTTATAGATCTATAGAAAACAATCATAAAATTCATATGAAGCCAGAAGAGACCCAGAATAGCAAAAGTAATTTTGGATAATAAGGGAAAAACTGATGGAACAACAACAAAAAAAAGATATGTGGATCAGTGGAAGAGAACTGAGGATACAGAAACTTTCCTAGACATAGTCAACTATTTGATTTTTTTTTTTTTTTTTTTTTGTATTTTGAGACAGAGTCTGACTATGCAGTTCAGGCTGGCCTTGGGCTCACTGTGTAGCCCAGGCTATCTCAAACTTGCAACAATCCTCTTCCCTCAGCCTTCTAAGTCCACAGATGTGCACCACCATGCCCAGGTAGAACTGTTTGATTTTTGACAAAAGGCCCGAAACATATGTTGGATGAAAACCTATTCAACAAGTGGTATTGAGAAAACTGATTATCTGCTTGCAGAAGAATGAAAGTGGACCCTTATCTCTCACTATATACTAAATTAAAGTAAAAATTGATCAAGTCTAAATGTTAAAACAGAAATATTAAACTTTGGTAGATAAAATGGGTAAAACTCTTGAAGATATAGGTGTAGGAAAAGAATTTCTAAACAGAACTCCAGTCACACAAGCAATAATAAGAATCAACAAATGGGATTATATCAGACTAAAAAGCTTCTATTTAGCAAAAGAATCAATCCATAGAATAGAGACAACCTACAGACTGGGATAAAAATTTCGCCAGCTACTCCTCAGAAAACTAGTATCTAGAATATATAAAGAATTCAAAAAAATTAAACCACCTAAAATTAAAGACTTGGTCAAGAAATGGGCAAGAAAAATGAACAGATGCTTCACAGAGGAAGAAATACAAATGGTCAACAAATATATGAAAAAATGTTTAACATCTTTGACCGTTAGAGAAATGCAAATTAAAACAATGTTAAGATTCTATCTTACTCTGGAAAGAATAGCAATCATCAAGAAATCAAACAATAAGAAATGCTGATGTGGCTGTGGTGATAAAGGAACCCTCCTGCATTGTTGGTGGGAATGCAAACTAGTACAAGTATTATGGAATCAGTATGAAGATTCTCAAAGAACTGAAATTAGACATTCCATATGACCCAGCTATCCCCTGGTAGGTATCTTCCCCCAAAAACTTATGTCATCATAGTACAGTGCTACATGCATATCAATGTTTATAGCAGCACAATTCCTAATAGCTAAATGCTGGAAGCAGCCCATTTACCCACCAGCAGACGACTGGATAAAGAAAATGTGGTACCTATATATAATGGAATACTACTTTGCTACAAAGAATATTTTTGAAACACTTGTAGGAGAATGGATGCACCTGGAAAATGCTGAATGAAATAAACCAGACACAGGGCCGGGGATTTAGCTCAGTGGCAAAAGTGCCTGCCTGGCAAGCACAAGATCGTGAATTTGATCCCCGGTACTGCAAAAAACAAAAAACAAAAAAAACCCAGACATATAAGCTTAAATATTGTATGGTTTCTCTCATTTGAGTGAGGCAAAATACAAAGAAAAAGGTGAAGAATGGATAGAGGGGACAAAGGGAAGATCTCTTACAATAGGGACGTGGTCCAAGGGAACAAGGGTGAGGAATGAAGAGGGGAAGGAGAAATAAGAATAAACCTATGCCAAGTTTGGGAACCTAATAACCTTGAGTAATGTAAACATTATATGCCATAACATGAGCTAAGACAAATAATATCAACAAATATGAAAAAGGGAATAGGAGAATTGGAGGAGGAGTGGGGAGAGAGGAAGGGAAGGGGAAAGGGCTTTTTTAAAAATGGAAACAAGCTGTGTAAAGGTTGAGTGACTGTCAGTTTGAGTAAGAGAAGCTCAACTAAATTGGCTCAGCAATTCCACACCCTAGGGAATTTGTGGAAGATTCACCCTAGGGTGGCTTCTCACCTGGAAGGTGTAAAGGGGAAATGCAGAAGGACAGACTCACTTCTGTCTCTTCGGAGGAGCTCCAGTCTTCACTTTCACCTTCACCTTGGACTCATCTCCTGGTGAGATTCTTCAGCTTCCAGCATAGACTCTTCAGCCTTCCACTGCAGATCTATCAGCCTCTTGATATGGACTCACGTGAGACACTGCAGTGAGCTCCAGACCTTCAACTGGATCCTTTCGCCCCCAGCATGCAGACAGACCCTCTACACTTTCTGGTCAGACTCTGGGTGGCCGTTGTAAGCCAATCTTGTAAATTCTTATATATTTGTAAGTCTTGAGTTATATCTGTTTCTTTAGTTAACAGTGACTGATACAAGCTGTAAGCTGTACAAGTCACCACTCTCCAAGATGATTAAAAACTGCATGAATTACAAACATGTACTAATAAAAAAAAGAAAAATTGAAAAATATCAAAATTGAAAGCTTTTCAAAGGCAGTTCTGTTTTTTAGGATTGACCTATAGCTTTTTTTTTTTTGACACAGGGTTTAAGTTGCCCTAGTAGGCTTCAAACTAGCCATACTCTTTGCCTCAGCCTCCCAAGTAGCTGATATAGGTGTTCCCGAGCTCTTTAGCCTATAGATCCTTTGAAACATGCGTGTGCACGTGCACACACACACACACACACGCACATGAATCAAACTCCAGGGATCTAACATTAAGTCAAGGCATTAAGCTATAAGCTGAAGCAGGGAAAGCTTTCCAAAATGTACATGTGTAAAAAATGAGAGACAGGAAATATGTGTTTGAACAGTCAGGCACCTTCAGCCATACTAGCAACTCAGTATTACTTCTTGGGTAGATGACAGGGAAAGGTGGAAGACACACCTCAAATGCTGGAGGTCTTGGAGACATGGAGCTCAAGCACAGAGAAAAATAAGATATTTCTCATTTTGTCAGGGCTTTTTGTACCAAGCTGGTCACACTCAGATAGCCTCAGCAGTGAGAGGCAAACAGCAACCTCCCGGGCTCTTCCATTCCAGGCCCTGCACAAACCCAGGCCTCAGTCTAGGTATTGTCAACCTGTGGCTTCACCTGCCTGCCCCCTGCTTTTTTGGTGCTGGGTTTTGTGCATATTCATGCTAAGTGGGTGTTTTACCCCAGGCCACATCTCCCAGCCCTGTCTTTCTTTTGATAGCTTCCCTTTGACAGACAGAAGATGGTAGTTTCCTTACTTCCACCAGACAAAATGAGTCACTCTAGCACTTTGAGCTCCCTTTTTATTTATTTTTAATTTTGGGGGGGTGGTGGGGGTACTGGGAGTTGAACTCAGGACCTTGCACTTGCCAGGTAGGTGCTTATATCTCTGAGCTATATCCCTGGCCCTCAATCTCCCTTTTTAAACTAACCCATCTATCACACTCACATTAATTTTCTGTTTACATCTCCTGTCCCCAAGGCAGGCTATGGGCCCTGACTTACACTCATTACTTTAGCCCTTTTTCTCCCTCCACAAATCACACATTTCTATGCTGGTCAAAGTCATCAATATGTCTGTACACAGATGCCTGGGTTCTATCGTAAAGAAAAGTTTGGATCATACCACCCCCACTCAAAATCCTTCCCCTGATGAATTTCATCTTTGAAATTTCTTCAGTTATTGGCATGCAAAACCTTGCAATGAGGGCCAATATGACACTTAGAGGAAAAGTTCAAGTGAGCACCACTGTCAGAATAAAATTGAGGGAAGTCACTCTTAAACTGGGGAAGCTCAGTTCAGTAGTAAGTTCTTCCTTCTCCTTTATGCCCTGACCGAACTGCATGTATTTCTCCTGTCCTGGGCCTTAATGAAAGGGAAATGACTGTTCTTTCTCTGGCACCAGATATGGACTTGTTCTGTCTTTATGTACATTGCCTATGGTCTGAGTTCAGTGATATGCCGGTTAAAGTTTATTTTTTGTTTTTGTTTTGAGTTCGAGGTCAGCCTAGGCTACATAGTGAGACCCTGTATCAAAAAACAAAATTAGCTGGGTTTGGTGGTGCACGCCTGTAATCCCAGCACTTGGGAGGCTGAGGCAGGAGGATTGCTGCAAGTTCGAGGCCAGGCTGAACTGCACAGTAAAACCTTGTCTCAAAAAACCCAAAACAAAAACAAAACAAAGAACAGAAATGTGCAGTAGCACACCATTAGCGTTCCCACCATACAGATACAACAGACATTCCAAAAACTTAGCTAGTTGTAAAATGTAGCAAAACAATTAGGAAATAATGAATTTTGAGTATTTTCCAACTCTGTTTAATGTAATTTATCAAATTGTATAGGCTTAATTTGTTAATAATTTGTGATGCTCAGGCTGAAATTCAGAGTCCTGTGCATGCTAAGCAAGGCCTACCACTCAGCTACATCCCCTAGCCTGAAAAATAATGTTAACACCTGCGTGTAATTCCTGAGATTTAACCATGGGGTCTAGCTTGCCACTCTCATCTAATCCATGTTTTTAGCATGCTATTCTCATTGGATCTGTGTATTGTGTTTTCCTCTCTTGGTACTGGGGGCTGAATTTAAGGCTTTGCTTATGCTGAGTAAGGCTTCTTTCACTGAGCTCCAGGTCCAGTTCTTGTTTGAATTTTACTTTTGAGGTGGGGCCTCAAATGTTTATTTTGAGGCTGGTCTCAAACTCGCAATCCTCCTGCCTAGCTAGGATTAGAGGAGGACAGAAGTTTTGATTATCGAGGCATTCATTTCCCTTATCTTTCACCGAGGCTCAAAACCAGAAGAGCGAGGCTCAGCCAATTACAGCGCCTCACCCGGCCACCAGGGTGTGACAGACACCGGCAGACTCGCAGCTGGGAGTCCGCGATGATGGGAGACCGCGAGGTTCAGCCGCTAGGTTTCTTCCGCCCCCTCAGAGACAATGCAGATGCCCTGACGCTTCCCCGAGTCAAGGGCACTAGTAGGGGCATGGATTGCGGGGTGGCCTTTGCTCAGCCGGGATCACCATCCCTTCTTTCCAGAACACTTGGGTTCTCTGCCTGCAAGTGTCCCTCCACTCCGAAACTGCACAGAAGCACGCTGGGGTCAAGCATGAGTCCCCCACCCACACACACACCTGGCAGCCTTCACGGCCGGGAGTCGGCTGGCCAGCCTTTCTGTCGCATTCTTACGCAGTGGCTGGACTACAAATCAGAGCAGCACCATACCTTAATTGTGATTAATCATCTGGAAGTTGACCTGTATTTTCTCCCATATGAACCCAGCTGACTTGGCAGCAGTGTCTGGGGGGATACAAATGTGGAACCCTAGCTTGCCGTGGGAATGACCCTAAGGGCAGTGCCCTGCTTGGGCAGAGAAGTGCGGCTTTGGATGAGGAAGCCTGGTTCTCCTCCTCGATCTCCCACTAACTCTTGTGTGACCTTGGGCAAAGCATTTAACTGCAGGGGCCTTGGTTTTTTCACTGACTCTGCTGCTACACTGACATCTGTTCCTGTCTAGAAGTGCTATAAGGCTGGTGTGAGAAGAGGGCATCAGAGTCACAGAGCTTTGTTTGATGCTACATGTGGTTTCTGGTGGATTTTCCTGAACTCCAGCAGTAAGTTGACAGATGTTGGTCGTTTTCCCTTGTCAAATGCTGGCTCTTAGACTCCATCAAAACAACCACTGATAAGAAAGATGAGTCTATTGGTTATCAGATTAAGAAGGACTTATGTCTTGGCAGAGTCTTTAAGATCTAGGTGGGGAAGACAAAGTTAGGAGTAATGAGGTTGGGGTCCTTTGTAGCCAGACCTAGTTTGGTTGGGCTAGAATCATTTAGTTTAGGATTAAATATCCAGTAAGCTGGCTCCCTAGTGGAACTGTAAGGATGGTGTGAGAAAAGGGCATCAGAGTCACAGAGTTTTATTTGATGCTGATATAGGGGTATGGTATGAAACTCCCAACCTACTATGTCCATGAGTCTGTGTTCTCTAAAATTGAAGAATGAATTTTAAGAACAACAGAGGTTAAGAGTAGAATATATTTATTGAGAGAAAGAAAGCTGTCTGAGAGAGATAGAAGGGGTCCCAAGCAGGTTGCCCAAGATTCTGTCTTCTCCAAGGACTTTTATAGAGTAAAACCATGAGTTTAGGGGGAGGATGGGAACTCACAAGGCAGATGGGCATAAGGTAGGATATAACTATAGTCAGCCAATAAGATCAATAGTTTAGGTAAAATTGATTAGCTTAGGGACAAATGGGAAAGCAAGTCATGTGGGAAGTGGCATTCTTAGAGCTGTGACTTTTCTCCTAGAGGGATGGGATAGTGACTCCAGGGTGATAGGGAACTAATTAGAATATCAGTCTTTAGGATGTGGATGCATTTGTTTGATCCTATGTCTTGAGGCCTGGCCCACAGCAGGAGGTGTCTGTCTCCCCCACAGTTGTAAGGTATCTGCACTGGCTCCTTTGAGGATCTAGCCCTGTCTCACAGCCTATAATATTTCTAACTAACTTGGCTGCCTGCAACAATCTCCCCTCTGATGAAGTAACCTGAATTGCTGCTGTGAGGGGCTAATGGACAGACAATCAATCTAGCTTCTTCAGGCTGAACAGGGTCACAGTGGTTGAATGGCAGTCAGAGGTACTTCTACAGAGATCCTGTCTAGAGGCCCTTGATAGATACCAGGCATTTTCATCTTGGGTGTGTGCACAGATTTAAGTCTGGAGGAGACAAAGCCAAATAAACAGGTAAGTATGTGTGGGCCAAAGAATAAAATCAACAAGACAATTATGAGTATAGTTAACAAAGATTTCTACCAAGAGGAACTAGAATTCTTATAAGAATAAAGCCCAGGGAATTTTAGAATCTGACATGTCATTGATTTGTTATCTAGTATCTTGAATAGCTACTGAGATATTAGCAGGAGAATCAGGAATGTATACACAGCATTTAGTTTTTACAATTATATAAGAACTCCCTTGTGCTGCTGTTAGAATGTCTAATGCCATCCAATTTTGAAGGACAGGCTGTAATAAAAGATCACCTATCTCCTTATATTTTATAGGAGATCTATTGGCTGTTATGTAATTTTTTCCATATTTGGCTGTGTGAGTATGTAATACTAGGAAAGCACACTTAGAATCAGTATAAATATTGACCTTCTGTCCCTTGCTAAATTGTAAGGCTCTGGTCAGAGCTATGAACTCTGCTAGCTGAACACTAGCTCCAGGTGCAAGTGAGGAGCTTTCAAGAGTATGGTGTAAAGTTACCATTGAATATCTTGCCTTTTTTCCATTTTTCGTGAAGGAGCTGCCATCACAGAAGAGGGTTAAATCTGAGTCGGTACGCAGAGTGTCTAATAAGTCTTTTGTGGCTGTATATGTATAAAGAATTACCTATTCACAGTTATGTTTATCAATCTCAATTTTTTCTCCTGTTCTGGCAAGAAGGTGGCTGGATGTAAGGAAGAACATGTCTTTATTTGAATGGCTGGTCCTTCTAGAAGTAGAGCCTGGTATTTAAGAAGTTGGTTTTCAGACAGCCATAGACTCCCCTTAGAAGAAAAGAGTCCTGCCACCTTGTAAGGTATATATACAATGTGATCTTTGACTAAAGTCACCTTGTTTGTCTCTGGAAATAAGAGAGTCACAGCTCTAAGGCCAGAAGGCTATCTCTTTGTTATAATGTCTAAGTCATTATAATGTCTAAGTTTAGGTTGTTGAGCAAATCTTAGATTTTGCATAAGCATTTTCAAAGCCATGCCTTGCCTCTCATCTACATATAAATTAAAATAATATCCTGTGGATAGGCTCAGGGTGAGGACACTCAGAAATGTTTGTTTAAGCTTTTGGAATGTAGTTTGGGAATCAGGTTCCCAGCATAAAATATGAGTATCTGCCTTTTGGGTCTCTTTTATAAGTTGACAGAGGGGTTATATAATCTCCCCATATCTGGGTATCCAAAGGCAGCAAAATCCTGTAACTCCTAGGAATCTCCTTAGCTGTTTTAGAGTTTTGGGCTATGGGAAAGAGAGAATGGGTTTAATTTTTTCTTTTCCTAGCCTTCGGGTCCCTTTGAGGCCTAAGTATTTTACCTCAAGACTGCAAAGTTGTGCCTTTGGTTTAGAAACCTTATAACCTCTGTCTGCTACAAAATTTAGCAGAGCACAAGGGCCTTGGCTACAGAGCTCTTCTGAGGAGGCACATAACAGTATGTCATCTATATATTGCAAGACTGTGAACTGGGAAAACTCAAAACATGTCAAGTCATGGGAAAGCACTTGTCCAAAAAGATGTGGACTATTTATCTCTGAACCCTTGGGGGAGCACAGTCCATGTCAATTGAGATGCTTGGTCCTGTGGATTTTCAAGAGCAAAAAAGAAACTGAGAATCTGTATGTAAAAGAATACAAAAGAAGGCATCCTTTAAATCTAACACTGAAAACCAACTGACATTTTCTGGGATCTGAGAAATCAGAGTGCATGGATTGAGTACCACTGGATGAATGGGCACTACCACCTCATTTATCAATCTAAGGTCTTGTACCAATCTCCATTCTCCACTGGGTTTTTGAATTCCCAAGATTGGAGTATTGCATGGACTATTACAGGGCTCAAGTAAGCCTTGTGCCCTTAGATTATCAATTATAGGTATTAATCCTCTCTTAACTTCAGGTCTTAAAGGATATTGTCTCTGATGAGGAAAAATACTAGAATCGCTGAGGTGTTATCTGCATTGGGCAGCTCTTATTGCCCTACCTGTTCTGCCTTTAGTTGCCCATACTTTAGGATTTCTGTCTCCATGAGGGGAAGGCAGCATAACCTGACTTGGGTGCATATATACCACAGTATTTAAACATGCTAAAGTATCTCTTCCTAAGAGAGGAACTGGACTTTCAGGCATAATCAAAAATGAATATGTAAAAAGAAAACCAACCCAGTTACAGCCTAAGGGTTGTGAAAGTAAAGAATTACCTCCTTGCTGGGGTGTGGCAACTAAAAGGAAGGTCAGGATTGAAAAGAAGGACCCAGAGGCTTGCACCAGTATCCAGCAATAGGCTGGTTTCTTTTCCCTCTATAGTCATGATTACTGGGGCTCCTCGGTGGAGATGACAGTCTGGCCAGAGGGAGAGGGCACTGAGTGTCCTGGGGCCCTTCAGTCCTGCTGGACCAACTGATAGGATGGGTCTGAACTCTGGGGCCTTGGCCTCAGAGGACAGTCCAACCTCCAGTGGTCACCTGTGCAGTTGGCGCATGGCCCAGGGGACTTCTGAGTGCAGTCCCTCTTAAGGTGACCTGGCTTGTGGCAGTGATAGCAGGTAAATGTCCTCATCTTGAGCTTTTCTCGGAGCCCCGAGAATCACAGAGTCTGTTTCACTTAAGGCTGCAGCAAAAGCAGCTGCTTTTTCTTGGTCTCTTTGTTTTCTCTCCTTGATCTCCTTCTCATCAGTTATAAAATACTGAGGAGGCAACTTTTACTAAAGTATCAAGTGAACTGTCTGGAGCAAAAGCTATCTTTTGTAGCTTTTTTTCTAATGTCTGGATTTGACTGAGTAGTAAACATGTCTTTAAGCAAAATCTGTCCCTCTACTGAAAAAAATCTAAAGAAGTATGTTTCATTATTGCCTCTGGACAGGCGATCTAAGAAGTCAGAGGGGTTCTCACCTTTGTCTTGAGAAATAGATGATAATTTAAAATAACTAGAAGGCTTGGTTTTTGTTCTTTTTAGACCTTTGAGAATACATACATACTTGAAAATGTCTCCTGTTCCAATCTCCTGTATTATTGGCAGGCTACTTGGGGTCTCAGGTAGGAACTGTTTGTGCCCCAGTGGGAACTGGTGGTTCCCCTGGCTGTCTATTTTCTGGCCTTCAAAAATTAATAATATGGTATTCATCTCCAAAGCCAATAGCAGCTTGTAATGCTGCCTCTCTCTTACTAGAAGTCAATGTTTGATTTAAGAGTAACATTATATGTTTCCAGTCTAGCTCATAGGTCTGAGTAAGTCCTCTAAAGACCTCAATGTACTTATCAGGGTCATCTGACATTTTCCTAGTTCTAGCTTAATTTGCTTTAAGTCACTGAGAGTAAGAGACCTATGAATGGGAGTGGTCTCATAAGGATTATAATTATACCTGGAGCATAAATAAGAATTATCTTTTAATGCAAAGAAAATTTTAACATACTGCATTTCTAACCATTTTTCCTCTTTCTTACAATATGATTTTAGTTGCAAAAGAACATCACAATTAATACTTCCCTTTCTATTCCACTTTGGCTCTATGGGGTAGGTAGGCCACACACTCTTGCAGAGAAATGCCAATTGTCTCTTTTTCAATATGGAAGGGTCAAACATCTTCCAGTGCTTAAGAATGCATTCCAGCTGGGGGTGGTGGCTCATGCCTGTAATCCCAGCACTTGGGAGGCTGAGGCAAGAGGATCATTGCAAATTTGAGACAAAGTGTAGCCTGAGCTACAAAGTGTGCTCAAGTCCTGCCTGAACTGCACAGAGAGACCCTGTCTCAAAAAGACAAAAAAAAAAAAAAAAAAAGAATGCATTCCAAAGGAGTAAGGGGCTTTGGCATTGTGTTGCCCATGTCTGTAATGTAAGGCATAACTATGAAACCTTTTTTGTACCTGGGCACTAAACTCAAGATCTTTCACTGAGCTATGAATGATATTGAGCTACCAAATTATGCAAATAAAGGAGATAAAACAAGGTGTCCCTTTTTATTCCTATTTGCTAAATATTCCCTAGGCGTCCCTGGGTTGACACCGCTCCAGTGCAGGTGGATGCCACCTGGAGAGCATAGAAGATAGATTTGGTCAGCTTATCCACCCTCAGCCTGACACACAATCCTGTCTTCCCAGATAGCTCATGAACTTTGTT
>PVLA01006640.1:0-119109 GCA_004027455.1 Hydrochoerus hydrochaeris | reverse complement strand
CATATATCACTGTGATATGAACTTTTCAGTTCTTTGGGGAAAATGCCCAGGAGGGGGATAGCTGGATTGAATGGGGCTTCTAATCCTAGTCTTCTGAGAATTCTCCATATGGATTTCCATAATGGTTGCACCAGTCTACATTCCCACCAACAGTGGAGCAGTGTTCCTTTTTCCCCACAGCCTCGCCAACATTTGTTATCAGTTGATTTCTTGATGGCAGCTATTCTTTCTGGAGTAAGGTAGAATCTCAGTGCTGTTTTAATTTGCATTTCTCGAATGACCAGTGATGGCAAATATTTCTTCATGTATTTATTTGCCATTTGTATTTCTTTCTCTGAGAACTGTGTGTTCATCTCAGATGCCCATTTTTGGAGAGGGTCTTTGAATTTGGGGGGTTTGATGTTTTTCAATTCTTTATATATTCTGGACACAAGTCCTTTGTCTGAGGGGTTGCTGGTTAAACTTTTTTCCCACTCTGTTGGTTTTCTTCTCACTCTGTTGGTGATTTCCTTTGAAGTGCAGAAACTTTTCAATAATGTGAGGTCCCATTTGTTGATTCTTTGAAGTGTTTCCCATACAGTTTGCGTTTGGTTCATGAATTCTCTGCCTACACCTGTCTTCAAGACTTCTACTAGATTGTCTTCCACTAGATTTAGTGTTTCTGTTTTAATATTGAGGTCTTTGATCCATTTAGACTTTAGTTTTGTGCATGGTGATATGCATGGATCTAGTTTCAGTCTTTGGCATGTAGAGAGCCAATTTTTCCAACACCATTTATTAAAGAGACTATTGTTCTTCCAATGGACATGTTTAGCCCCTTTGTCAAATATCAGGTGGCTGAGTGTCTTTGTCTTTCACAATGTTGGTTCTTCCTAACCAAGAGCAAGGATTGTCCTTCCATTTTCTAATATCCTCTTCAATCTCCTTTTTCAGCATAGTATCATTTTCAGCATATAGGTCTTTTACATTTTTAGTTAGGTTGATTCCTAAGTATTTCATTTTTTTAGATGTTATTGTAAAGGGTGATATTTCCATAATTTCTCTCTCAGTGAGTTTTTTGTTTGTGTACAGGAATGCTATTAATTTTTGAGCATTGACTTTGTATCCAGCTACACTACTGAACTTGCTTATTACCTCTAGCAGTGTTTTAACGGAGCTTTTTGGGTCTTCTATATAGAGTATCATGTCATCTGCAAATAGTGATAATTTAACTTCTTCCTTTGCTATCTTTATTCCTTTTATTTCTCTCTCTTGTCTGATTGCCCTGGCTAGTGTTTCCAGAACTATGTTGAAAAGGAGTGGTGAGAGTGGACATCCTTGTCTTGCTCCTGATTTTAAAGTGAAAGCTTTCAGATTTTGTCCATTTAGTATAATGTTGGCTGTTGGTTTGTCATAGATGGCCTTTATAAGGTTGAAGTAGACACCGTGTATTCCTAGTTTCTGAAGGGTTTTTATCATGAACATATGTTGGACTTTGTTGAAAGCTTTTTCTGCATCTATTGAGATGACCATGTGGTTTTTGCTTTTGGCTCTGTTATGTGGTGTATTACATTTATTGATTTGCGTATGTTAAACCATCCCCGCATTTCTGGAATGAACCCCACTTGGTCATGATGTATAATCTTCTTGATGATTTGCTGCATTCTATTTGCCAGTATTTTGTTGAGAATCTTTGCATCAATGTTCATTAGTGAGATTGGCCTATAGTTCTCTTTTTTGGTTGCATGCATCTTTCTCTGGTTTTGGTATCAGAGTAATACTTGCCTCCAGGAATGATTTAGGGAGGATTGCTTTCTTTTCAATTTCATTGAAGAGTTTAAGGAGTACTGGCATCAAATCTTCTCTAAATTTCTTGTAGAATTCAGGTGTGAATCCATCAGGACCTGGACTTTTCTTTGTTGGTAAGTTTTTAATTATATTTTCAATTTCAATAGTTGATACTGGGTTGTTCAAAATTGTTATATCTTCTTGGTTGAGCTTTGATAGTTCATATGTTTCTAGAAATTTGTCCATTTCTTCTGTGTTTTCCACTCTATGTGAGTAGAGATTTTCAAAGTAGGTATTCATGATCTTTTGAATTTCCATGGGATCTGTAGTAATTTCTCCCTTTTCAGTTCTTATTGCATGAATTTGGGTTTTTTCTTTCTTTCTCTTGATAAGGTTAGCTAGGGGTTTGTCAATTTTGATGATTCTCTGAAAAAACCAGCTTTTTGATTCATTAATTCTTTGTATTGTTTTTTTAGCTTCTATTGCATTGATTTGTGCTCTAATCTTTAAAATTTCCTCTCTTTTATGAGTTTTGGGTTTAGCTTGTTCTTCTTTTTCTAGACGCTTGAGATGGAGCATTAGGTTGTTTATTTGTGCTTGTTCTGTTTTCTTGATATGACAGTTTATTGCTATATATTTCCCTCTTAAGACTGCTTTCATTGCATCCCACAGATTACAGTATGTTGTTTCTATATTTTCATTGAATTGTAGATATTGTTTTATTTCTTCTTTAATTTCATCTGTAGCCCACTGGTTGTTCAAAAGTCTGTTATTTAATTTCCATGTATTTATGTAGGTTTTACAATTTCTTTTGCCATTAATTTCCAATTTCAGTGCACTATGGTCAGATACTATGCATGGTATGATTTCAATACCTTTGCATTTACCTAAGAATGTTTTATGGGATGATATATGGTCTTTTTTGGAGAATGTCCCATGTGCAGCTGAGAAGAATGTGTATTCTGATGTGGTTGGGTGGAACACTCTGTAAACATCTACTAAGTCCAATTGCTCACAGGTATGATTCAGTTCTGTTATTTCTTTGCTGACTTTTTGTCTAGTTGATCTATCTCTTTGTGACTATGGGCTGTTAAGATCTCCTGTTATAATTGTATTCTTGTGTATTTGGTTTTTCATGTCCATTAGTATCTGTCTTATATAGTTGGGTGCTCCTGTATTTGGCGCATATATATTTATAATTGTTAGTTCTTCCTCTTGAATTTTACCAGTAATAAGTATGTAGTGACCTTCTCTATCTCTTTTAATCATTTTAGGTTTGAAGTTCATGTTGTCTGCAAATAGAATAGCTACCCCTGCTTTTTTCTGGGTTCCTGTTGCATGGAATACTGTTTTCCATCCTTTGAATATTAATCTATGAGTTTCCTTTTGGTTCAGATGTGTTTCTTGTATACAGCATATTGTGGGATCCTGTTTCTTGATCCATTCTGTCATTCTATTTCTTTTTATAGGTTAATTGAGGCCATTTATATTTATGGGTAGCACTGATATGTACTGGCTCAACTTTGCCATGTTATGTTTCAGTTGTTTCTTTTTGCTTTTCCTCTTATTTAATTGCTTATCCTACCTGGTCATTTCTTTCTGTTGTTGTTTTGGGGATTGTGGTCATTTTTATCTCTGTCTAGTATGTCCTTCAGTACTCTTTCTAGGGTTGGTTTTGTGGACGTGAATTTCTTCAGTGGTTCTTTGTCATGGAAGTATCTTGTTTCTCCATTAAATTTGAATAAAAGTTTTGCTGAGTACGTCAGTCTAGGTTGAAGATTGTTTTCTTTCATGGCTTGAAATACCTCACTCCAAGATCTTCTTGACTTGCGGGTTGGTGCTGAAAAGTCTGCCATGATTCTAATGGGCTTTCCCTGATAGGTGAGTTGTGTCTTTTCTCTGACAGCTTTTAATATTCTGTTTTTATGCTGTATGTCTGAGATCTTAATTATTATGTGTCTGGGTGTAGATTTATGTTTATTGTGACTGTTTGGTGTTCTATATACCTCACTTATCTGCATATCAGATTCTTTCCCCATGTTTGGGAAATTTTCTGCTATTATTTCTGTAAATACTTTATGTATGTCATTTTCCTGGACTCCTGTATCTTCATTAATGCCCATTATTCTTATATTGTTGCTCTTGGCATCATCATGAAGCTTCTGGATTGTCATTACATGCTACTTTGTTATTTTTAAAAGTTCTATCCTTTCCTGATCACTAACTGTGATCCTGTCCTCAAGGTCCGAAATCCTATCCTCAGCTTCCTTTAGGCAATTTTGCATGCTTTCAATAGAATTTTTTGTTTCTTGGATGTCTCTTTGAGTTTGTTTCATGAATTCTGCTTGTTTTCTATATTGTTCATTCAAAGTTTCAATCAGTTTCCCATGCTCATGTACTTTTTTCTCTAGTTCTTCTTTAGCTGCATTCAACAACTCCTTTGATAAGTTGTTATTTCTATCTTTACATGGGAGAGTACTTCTAATTTGATTTCCTCTATAGCCTGATGCAGTTGTTTTTTTATTTCACTGGCTATCTTTTCAGAGATTCCCGGTGTGTTACTTTTGGGGTCCTCTATTTCAATGTCTCCTATACTTTCTTCTGGTGAACTATATGTTTGAGACTGCATTTTGCTTTTTTGTTTTGTCATTTTCACTCTGCCTGGTGTTTTCTATGTGTAGGAGGGGCTCACACACAGTCTTTTCAGACACACCAAAGTCTTACAGTTAGTTGGAGGGGGTTTTTACTACTGGCCCTTTTGATCCACTATACACCTCTATTTTAGGGGTATACTCACCACATTGATACAGTCAATCTGGTGTAGTCCAAAGTTCACCACCTGGGAGCAAAGTTCCAAATTTTCTCACACTAACTGGATCCCACTGAGATCTTCTGATGTTCCAGGAGGGAAGGCGGGCCCATCTGTAGCAGTCCAGGGCAGTTTTTAGTCTTGGGTGGGCCTCCTCCATGTTCCTGGTGGCAGGGCAGGCCCACAGGGGAGGTTCCTACCCCTGAAGCAGGCTTTTGCTGAGTTTCAGGTGGCAGGGCGGGTCCACGGTGGAGGTTCTGGGCAGCCTATGCCTGATACAGGCTTTTGCTAAGTTCCAGGTGGCAGGGCGGGTCCACAGTGGAGGTTCTGGGCAGCCTATGCCTGATACAGGCTTCTGCTAAGTTCCCAGAGGCAGGGCAGGCCCAGGGTGAAGGTTCTGGGCAGCTTATGCCTGATAGAGGCTTCTGCTAAGTTCTTTTCTGTATTTCTAAGAAAAAGAAAAGTACTTTTTTGAGCACATTAACATAATAGGCAGTTTTACTGGAGAATATTGAGGAGAGCAATTACAGAAGTCATACACTGAAAATGAATAACTGTAAATAAGAGCAATGATTTGCCTTTCAATGTTCAAGTAAGTTCTCTAACATATCCATAGTTATTTATTTGTTCATGACAAAATTTTATAATGAAAATATCTCATACCTTGAGATGTTAATGGCCTTTCAGCCTTAGAACTGTAGACATTGATAAATAATAGCAAAAGGATATTGGGTGAGCACAATGATGCAGGAAAGATTAGATTCTGTATTGTCTCATAGCAATGAGGGAAATTCCTCTTTGCAAATTTTATGAATAAATTCAAGGAAACAATTAATCATGGGAAAAATAAACAGAAAGAGCTCTAAGAGCACCAATATAACTTTTTTCAGCTTCAAGAAGCACCCTGATGCAGATTAAAATATGAGGGCCCAGAAGATATATGGAGCCATATGATGGCTGGAGGAAACATTTTTATATACAGTATAACAATTCTGTGTTCAGATAACCATACTGAATAAATGCATGAATTCCATGTGTTTGCTATTGACAATTTTGGATGATTAGACATATCTTTCCAAAAGTTTTCCCAAACTATTTCCCAAATAGTAAACATTATCAGTTTTTTCCCCCAGTGTATTTGTCATAGGTTTCTTTGCAAAGATACCAGATTAAGTTATTTTCTTTCCAAGAATCAAAGTCCAGTGAAGAGAGAATGTGTATATCATATCAGCTGCTTAATAATTTACTTCCAACTTAGATAATAGGATTAAAACAGAATTCAGAAGCCCATTAAATTAATGAAGAATGTAAGCCTTATATGGAGACATCAGTAAAATAGAGGCTATAGATAAATTGTGACCATCTGAAAGGTGCAGACTGGAAAAAACACTGAGTAGAGCTATATATATATATATATATATATATATATATAATATATATTTTATTTTATATATATTATATATAGATAATATTTTATTTTAGCTAGAGCTAAAAAATATAACCTGGAATCAAGCTTATGCAAGAAATAGAAATGGACAGTAATAAACATATCTGTATGTGTAGTAAATCAGGATAACTGGAATGACAAAAAGCATGGAAAGGAAAAGCCAAAGATCAGAATTGAGTCAGAGGATAGACAAAAGTGAGATCAAGAAAACAATTCAAACATCTTGGCAGTGATAACACTTTATTTTGAAAAAGTAAAATTCATGGACAAGCATATGAAAGCAGATATGTAATGACCTGCCTAAGGAGAGGAGTTTACATTTTTAAAGTATAGCTTTCTCCCCACATATTAAACAAGAAGAAACCAATAAAACTCAGTTTAGGAATCTCAAAGCTGAATTCTCATTAATTTCTTCTTGTCCCTTGGTCCTATCTCCTTCTTTGATGGTCATATTTCAGTGTATACTTTCTTGCTTGGTAAGATTTTAATTTCATTATAGCATTTCACTATTTCACCTTGATATTAGATTCAACTTCTCTGGTCTTCATTTAGTATGGCTGTTATGGATTAAAAACTGGTGGTCAACTTAATGTCAGCTGGATTACATCAGCATGGTGCTGGGCGTAGATGTTCCACCTGAGGAAAGTTACCAGCATAAATAGAGACATAGAGAAGGAGAAGCTATCACGTTAGGCATTGGCGCATTAATGCCTTAGTGCACTGAGTTGTTGTGGGTTCTCCTACATGTTGCTGCTTGAGCCGTTGGTTCTCCTGGAGAAGCTCTGGTCCTCACATGGAGCATTGCTTCCTGGCTCTGGAAAGGAAGACCTGGGCCATTTGATCTCCAGAATGAAATCATCACACTGGTTTCCTGACATGTACTTGACTGTGCTTATCATCGGAGGAGCTCGGGGCCTCCGTGTCGCCCGTGTCGCTGAGGATGGCTGTGGTGCTTTTCAGGACAGCCCTGGTCTTTGTTGTGAGTGTGACTTCTCGGCTCCAGCATAGAACCCTCAGCCTATCAGTACAGCCCTTCACCCCGCTGGCATAGACTTTCTAGCTTCCACCGCTGACCTTTGGGCCTTCCCAGCATGGATCTGTAAAAGAGACTGGTGTAAGTCCTTCTTGGGAATTCGTGGGAGGCACTGTCATGAGCACTGGGTCTTCATTTGGACTCATGTGGGACATTGCTGTGGGATTCAGGCCCTTGGCTAAATGTTCTTTGTCTTTACTGATGTGGATAGATTTCCTGCATTTTCTTGTGTTAACTGTGTGACCATCCTAAAATAATATTATAAACTCCATATCCTGATTCTAATTGTTCTCTGTACAACCCCTGACTACAACAATGGCTTCCAGAAATGGTGTTTGACAATCATCTAGAAGATACTATTAATATTGTTATCTAGATGGGACACCAACCCATCCTATCAAACCTGAGTACTGGACTTCAGTCTATAACATCTAACTAACAGTCTCTCTTTAGACTGTTGGATTTTTTTTTTTTTATCAGTACCAGGGATCGAACTCATGACCACATGCTTGCAAGGCAGGCGCTTATGCGGCTGAGCTAAATCCCCAGCCCCAAAATTGGATTTTTTGAGCTCTCCTTAAAAATCAGACAGAATGGGTCAAAGTCAAGTTAGGCTTTTATATTTCTGATTAAAATGACAACCTTATGATTTTAAGCTAATGGATTCAGATGGCACAATCTTCCCTGAGGATGAACTGCATGTCAGGTATTAGGGAACTGTTTTTACATATATCATTCTTCGTAGTACTTTTCCCCTTCACCTTTTACTTTATGGAAAGAATTTTATGATATTTTCTGATTTTTCTTTAGATACAATCAAAAAGACCTCTACCAATCTGTGTGAATTTTGATATTATTGGTAACCAAGACACGACATTAATTGAATAGATCCTCAGAGACCTATAAGCTGTCAACTGTAAAAAGATTTCTTTTTGTAATGCAGTGTTTCAGTTCACTACACACATCAAAACCATAAGATCACAGAGAATGCAAAACATATTTTAACTTAATAGGAAAAGAAAAAATATATTTCACTCCTTAAAGTATCCTGGGATAAAATGACTTATTTAAAATATATTCTACATTCATCCCTAAGTATTGGATTCCTCTGGTTAACTAAAATAATGGCCTAGCATTTGTATTTGATGCTTTAGTGAACACTTTATCACCAAAATATGCAATAAAGGTCTAAAAATGTATAAAGACATCAACTTGCTGTGTCAAAGAAAGAATTGTCAGTGGGAGCCCTAGAGACTACCTGGAAAAATTCATAAGCACTAAACATATTTGCATATATTTGATTGTCTAGTGAAGGAGCCCAATTATATAGTTCCCTAAAGGAAACTTAGTGATAGAATATTACTTCAAATATCCTTTTAGTCTATTTGATTGATTATACATAAACCAGGGATAGCAGTTTTAATCTTAGTGTAAATTGAAAAGGAAAAGAAAAATCAAGTACACAGAACACCCAATACACAATTATTTCAAGTTAACAAAGATTACTTTTTGAGAAGGTACAAACTATAATTCTTGGTATTTCCAGTAGTTGATTTTAATTTTACAAGTTTAAGAGATGTGCTAAATTTGGGGAAAATTCTGATTATATACTATCATGATCAGCTCAAAACTAAAAGAATCCAGAGTAAAAACTTCAAAAATAGTTACCTATACAAAAGAGTTATAATTTGTCTAGGCTTTAAAGAGCAGAGAAAATTGGTTTAGTGATCACTGTTGATACCAATACCAGATTGCCCTGAACGAACATCAGGCAGGAATATAGAGTGGCAGAATTTTATCACAATAGTTACAGCAAAGAAAAACTTGTTAGCAATCTTTTCTAAAAGGAATTATTTCCCTGTCTATACATTGTAGAATGTGTACACAGAGCAGAGAGAAAAGAGTTCACAATGATACCATCTTCATTATGGAAGGCTTGTGTCTTGAATCCCTGCTCTCTTCTGAGTGAGATTTTTCTTTCCATGTGCTCAGGAAACTCTTTTGACTTGGCTTAGTCAACATTTGTATTAGGGGCATGAAACAAATGGGCAATGCTGAGTTAATTTAGCCACTCCATAACCCCAGCCTCAAAAATAATATTTGTAGGCATATAAAGGCAAATTTAGCAGAGATATATATACCCAGTTTTATATTTATAATTATAAAGTGTGTTTTTAAGATACCAGACTTGAAAATATAAGGCACCATGTGTATGCTTCAGTCCATTTGTCTTGCTCTCCTTCTAGATGGCAAAATATTTGTGTTACAGTTTTCAGAATCTTATACATCTATACTAGTTCTTGTGACTGAGAATTTGATGAAAAAAATAAATGATAGATTAATTCATTAATAAAAATTGCAGATGGAAAATATAAACTTAGTCTATTATAATTTAAATTTTTGTTAATATTACACAAACACCATAAAACTTCAATATTGATAAAAATATGTCACCATAAGAGTGATTTAAGCTGGGTGAGGTGGTGCAAGCCTGTCATCCCAGCCTCCCCGAGGCTAACACAGGCGGACCCTGAGAGTTCCATGGCAGTCTGGACTTTACATGAGTTCGAGTTCAGCCTGAACTTCCTAACAAAACTGTCTCAAAGCAAACAGATTTTTTTTTTGGTACCAGGGATCGAACTCATGATATCACACTTTCCAGGCAGGCGCTTATGCCACTGAGCTATATCCCCAGTCCAAGAGAGTGATTTAAAACATCACTCCACTGCCAGACAAGTGGAGCATTATGATATTTTCATGCCCCTCATTTCTAAGAAGAGGGTAACACAATTCAAAGGCTTAATGAAACATTTCAATATATGATGAGAGCTTTGAAATTCATGAATGGTATGAGAACATTTAATATATTCCATGTTTAATTCAAAGGTAACATTAAGACATTGATTTTCTATATTTTAAGGCTGCCCAGAGAGACTAGATATTTTGTGGTTCTACAGTGATCAACAGATTTCAGAAAAGTCCACTTTCACTTTGAAAGTTATTTCATAAAAAGATAAGCGATTATATTTGCTCTCTAGAAGACAGAATTTAGCCGCCACCTTTCATAAATGTACCTGTTTGTAAGGAATGAACTCCCAGAGCCTCCCAATTCTGTATTCAAAAGATTGTGTAATTTCATTCCTAAATAACTCCATAAATCCTAGTGAATTCATTCTGTAACCCCTGGCCAATTTCAGTATTTAATTGCCATGAGATGAAGGCACAATGTGTAGCTGGAGAGAAGAGTGTGCTTAAAGATAAGTATAAATAAGGAAACATTGTTTAGAAGATCAGGAAGGGAAAAGCTCAAAGGATGCAAAGACTTTAAAATGTTAAAGAGAGGGAAATGCCAATTTCTCTAATTTGATCTGTGAGTACTTAATGCATGTTTTAAATATTGAACTACTTATCATTAATATATGCCATTAATATATGCTAATGCTGTAGTTTTTGATATGGAAGATTTTTAAGTAAAATGATAGGCATAAATGTTGTCATGGGAAACCACATAATGATGTGAGGTCAGAGAAGGAAGTACTAGATGTTGGATAAAAATCCCTTCTCAGGGCAAAGGATATAAAATTTTGTTAGATAAGAGGTTCAAGAACTCTATTGTACAATGTGCACTACCTACTTACATTGCTAAAAGAGACAATTTTGAGTATTCACACCATAAATATAAGAGGTAATACATAAGGCAATTAATTAAATTTAGCCTCTTCATAATGGACAAATGATCTGGAACTACAGCTCACACACCATACTTATCACTTTTGTTTATCAATTAAACAATATTTTAAAGTTACATTTCAGATTTCCTCAACTAGAGACTGTTTGAAGGAAATATATAGAAGGAATTTTAATTAGAGATACTCTTTGTAAAAAATGGTAATGTTCTTTCTTTCAGTTTACTAGCGAATGCTATGCTTTTAATGATAAAAATGATTATATTAATTGTAGCTGGACAGAACTAAATTAAAGGAAAACTAAAAGGACGAAATTAAGCAATAGTTACAATTTCTTGTTTGAATGTTATACTGGGATGCCTTTTAAGAAAGAAACAGTAACATACGAGAATAAGTAGCATGCAAACTAATTGAAATATGAGATTATAAAAAATATCATGATTTGAAACATCAAGTCTGATTTTAAAGTGCTGAAGTTTACTGTTGATAGATTTTAGTCAGATTATTCTACAGGCTAAATAAGGTCCTGACAAAGTATATCAAGAATGGTCAGGAAAGCTTAAAGCATATTTAGTTCGAAATTGCATGTAAAATATTTTGGATGAGCAGTAACACCCACTTGGTCATTCTTATTTTTGCTGTAATAGTAAAGAAAGTATGCACTCAAAGCTTAGAGTGAATAATGAGAACAGAAAAGAAGGAAAAGTTTAAAATAGAAACTATTTCTAAGGAAACGAGAAAAACGAGTGAAATTTGAAGTTTAAAGGAGAAAAAAATTTAAAACAATAAAACACACGCACTAAATGTAAGTAAGCAGAAGAATCAAAATAATGGTGCCGTTGCAAATATGTGCGGAAATAGAGGCACCTTTGTTGTTGTGTGTGGGCAGTGTTAGAATTCCTGCATTCTAGGGCATTAAGGTAAATGTAGAGAAGTTGGGAAGCAGTCAAGAGGGACATTCTAATGATGAAAGTGAAAGTCATTCATTTGATACTGTTGAAAGTGAGCAGGAGTTTGTAACATTGAATTTATTCAGGAGCTGAGAATCGAATTTTGTAAATGATGATATAAATACATCTAATAGTGTCTATAGCTAATAGTCTCCTCAGACAACCAACCAAGATGCTTCAATTGGAAAAACAAAAACATGAGCCCAGATGGCAGCAGCAAGCAAAACGCAACACTAAGGGAGCAGCGGTTAGGGATTCCTGTAAGAAGAGAATAGTTAGGCACACCAAGGACATGGCATGAGCCATTTTATTTTCACTTGCCGAATTTTCTTTCAACTCTGCAGAAGCAATGCTGTCATCTTCCCAAGGACATGCTGTAAAGCTAAAGACACTCAAATCCTTGTGAAATGTAATTAAATACATTTAACGTAGATTTTGAGGAAATGGAGCTATCGATGCTTGATATTCACATGAACATTATGTGATTTAAGTCTATGGATAGATAACTTTTCCAAATGAGTAAAATAATTTCTAATGATTATACTGCAAATAAAAATAAGCAAATAATTTTTTAAAGTAACCAGCAAATATGATTAAAATTGTGAGTCAGAGCTCAACTCTCAAACTTTCAGCCACAAAAACAGTATTCATTCATTTATTTATTTATTTTAAATTTCATTTAATAGAAATACATTTTTATCAATTTATTGGGCACCTGCTTTGGGATTAACATTATTCTCAAGAGCTTACATTCTAGAGTGAGCATCAATGAACCAGTGAATGAATAAGAAAACAGTATAGACAACTTAATATAGTGTGATATTCTACTGAGATTATAAAGCAGGAAGGGAAGTAAAGTGGGCGAGGGGAGACTGCCGCCTGAGGGAGTATTTCCAGAGGGGTGGTCAGAATTCTTTTTCAAGTTTTATTACAACAAAGATGTGAATGATGTGAATAATGAGTGATTCAAATATTTACAAATAACCACACTCAATGATCAAGAATAGAGCATAAATTCCTTGAAACGAAAGGATACTTGACATGTTTATCCACTGGTGTCTTAGAGGAAGTGTGCAACACATGGCAAAGGGTTCAAATAAGGGAACTAAATGAAAGGACAAATTAGCAGTATTAATGGAATCAGCGAGGCACGCTGACAGACCATAGGGAACAGCAGGGGTGGAAAACATCCAACATGTTTCAATACAAAGGGGCTAAAAACGAAACCAGTGCCCGTGTGACTTGGTGAGTGTTATTTAATGGCCTCCTCCAGAAGCCATAGGTATGAAAAACAAAAAAAAAAATAGCTATGCTCTGATTCATTACAAAGGGAGAATGGTAGCATGTATACTCCAAGTTTCTTTTGATCCAGACCTCAAATATCATTCCCTGGCCTCTTTGTTCAAATCAAAGCCACAGAGCAACGGTGCCCAGGTGATTAGATCATAAAATGCAGACACAAAGTAGACCAGGGAAAAATGTGAAAAGAAAACACACACACACACACACAGGCACACATACACACACACAGGCACACATGCACACACACATACACACACACACACACACACACGAAGGCCAGAGGAGTACGACATACAAGATGTTTACAAAGAGTATTCTGAAACATGTGTGGCCATACAGACCAGTGATCAAGAAGAAAAATCTAGTTAGGTGGACAGAGCAAAGCTTTACCATCTTGGTAATCAGAAAACATTAGAATGTTTCATTTCAAAAGATCCTTTGGGCAAGTGTGAAGAAAGCAGTGTAGAGAAACAAAAAACCTAAAAAAAAAAAAAAAGGATATACCAATTAATAGTCTGTGGCAGTTTCTAGGGAAGCAGGTGTCAAGGAGTGTACTGAACTTTTGGATTATTTTGATTTAATGTGAGATATGGTATCCTACACTATATGATAATATTTTAAGGTTGATTTTAAAATTTCCTAATGAATACGTATTCTGACCTATGCAATAAGATACAGTGAAGAATTCAGAGGAAAATAATGTTTATTACCTTCTTAAAGGAGTTCACAGCCTAGTAGAGGAGACAGAACAAATACAGCAATAATTACAGCAAAGCGTGTATCCCTCAAATTGGAAAGGAAAGAAATGTGAAACCATTCTCTTATTTCATTTAAAGACATATGGGTGCCATTGATTTTTCAGCTGCTTTGAGTACAATTGAACCAGGTTTATAGGGAAGGGGATTAAAAGCAGAAGGGATAATTGAAAAGAAAATGTGTTTTGGCTAAAAAGAAAGTGGGTAAAGTCAGAAGGGCCAGCGCCCTTTTGGAATAGGTAGGTCGGTAAGTGACTCAGTAAACTAGAAGGCACTTGCCACCTGTCCTCAGGAGAGGAGAAGAGATAAGAAAGGAAGAAAAAGTAGAATCAGAAATACATTTAACTTTATTGAATAGTTTAGAAGTTTTCCATTAAGCAAGTGAATTATCATTTAAATTGTAAAACCAATTAAGTCAGTGTTTCAGATACAGTGGCCTAAGAACCTATGTTCTGAAGAAAGTTTCCTAGTGTTTTGGATGTTAAAACCTTAGCAGCCTAAATTTCAAAATAAGAGTTCTATTTTATTCTAAAGAATTAAGAGACATAGAAATGTTAAAAGTTACATATGGTGGCTATTAAATTGAAGGTGAAGTCTCTTCCCAGAAGTGTATGGGGACTGCCCTATACAGGAATTCATGTGTGGTGAGACATTCTCCTAGGCTGCAAGTTTGTGCCTGCACAAGGTTGAGAGGCAAGTGTCTCCGTTGCCCTGATGATGGTAAATTTTTGATAGAGGGAACTTTTGAGGGCAGAGAGTTCTGCTTCACTGTCTACCAGGGAACTCATAGGTCTGTCCCTAATTTTTGCAATTTCCTCAGGGTCTCAGGAGTCCAATCTGATAGAGCTGGTTCTGTCCTACCCATCCAGGTCTGACAGGGTGAGCAGAGGTTCAGGTTGGGGTGAGCCAGGAGGGTCAAGTGTCTTATATCTTGAAGATGAAGAGGGCATTTTTTTCTCTGTGTGCCTGTAGTCCTTGTAATTCATAATCAAACCATATGCTCATCTATCAGATTGTATTTTCTTATGGACATCAGGTGTTTGATTTTATTGGGTTTGTGGGTAATATTGGTTGATGGAATTTTTGCCTCTCTCGTTCATGTCTTTGACAAGCACTCACTCGACTGGGTTATTTCTAGGTGTGGCAACCTTTGGGAAGGGCACAGCAACTCATTCATCAGAACTGATGCTCCAATTTTTTCTCAGTCAAAATGTGGAACTTAGAAGGAGTTGCTAATGGTCATCATGGGTGGGTGTTAGATGATGCCATCTGACCAGGATAAAAGCAGAAGGTTCTGGAAGGAGGGCTTTTTTGTGGCAGAATGCAGGCAATGGTTAGCTGGAGCCAATTAAACTGTGCCATACCCAGTGTACCATGCAGCTCTCAGTGTTCCCAGGATGAGGACATTGAGAGAATGGGAACATAGAGACAAGTGTCAGAATGCAGAAAACTGAGGCTGTGTGGAACCCTCTCTCCTGATGGGGAGGAAGGAAGAAGGAGGAGAGAGAGGGAGAGAGAGGGAGAGAGAGAGAGAGAGAGAGAGAGAGAGAGAGAGAGAGAGAGAGAGAGAGAGATCCAATGGCTACGGTGCATTTATTTATATACTTGGGAGGCTGAATATCATGGGAAGCCCCTCCATCTCATAGTTTATCTGCATAGTTTGTCTCAGGCACCCAGCGTTCTTGAGACTAGAGCAGCTTATTTATAAGTCTTGCTTCATGTGCTCTGTGTTCTTGAACCTAGCCTTGTTCCAGCACTGCACATGATCAATTTTCGGCTTCAACCACTCACTACATTTCCCGCTTTTCTGTTTTAGTTGTAATTAATGGATAGTTAGTTGGAAGAGCTGTGTCTGGAAGATTCTGTAGAATATATTTTCCTTCTCCAATCCCTTTTTATTTTTATTTTTTGTATCAGGTATCAAACTCATGACCTCATGTTTGCCAGGCAGGCACTTATGCTGCTGAGCTAAATCCCCAGCCCTCATAGCCTTTCTATTCTAGATGTCCTTGGTCAGTATAGGCTAACAATTTCCAGTCCAAAGGTTTTAAGTCCCTGCATTTAGCAAATTAATCCTGTACAACACATTGTCCCAGAACAATTATCAGTTACTAGTGTATTTGGCCGTTCTTTTATACATCTTGTTATACTTTTCTGCTGAATGTTCAAAATCAAATTAAAGAGAGACCTGTAATAATCAATTTTCATTATTCATCCAGGTAAATTAGGCTTCCTCAGGATGCATGTCTAGCTGTTTAGTCAGTGTCAGATGTCTGGGTGAGTCACTATCATTGATTGACCAAGTGGCTTTCTGTGAAATCTTGGGGGACCTTTTCATCGAATGACTCTCCTTGGGCATAGTATATGCCATAGGTTTTGTCTCCTGTGGGCTTACAATCTTCTTGACCAGGAGTTTGTATAACTCACTAGAGTCACAGGATGTTGCTGAGAAATGTTTCATCCAGTCGTGTGTCCTCACTGACTTCTGAGGACTGGGTCCAAAATATTGGCTACATAGTTATGTACCTGATAATGTCAGTTTTCTAGGTGATAATATATAACAAAGTACATTCCAGGACTATCTGTTATGGCAGGATGCTTCCTCATTTATATATCTTCAGTATTCATGAATGCAGGATATTTCCAAATTCTAAAGGAGAAACCAAATAGAGTAATAATTACAAAACAGAACAAAATAGAAGAGATAATTGAGCAATTTATTCTCAGCAACTAGATTCTTTTGTTAACAAACAGAAAGTGTATTAAGATATTTCCTTGCTTTTAAAATAGGGTAAGATTTGAGTGCATGCACTATATATATGCCACACAGAAAAAAAAATTACCTTTGGGAGAACACAATAGGTAAATTTCTAAGATTTATTGTTTAACCTCAGGAAGATTTGCAGTAGCTTTATATAAAAATGTATACATTTAATGGAAGGCATGCTACGCTTCTTATCAGAATTTGTTCCAAGTCACTGTGTATAATTAATGGCTTGTCTACATATTTTTTCAATAAAAATACGCATGCAGAATTTTAAGTAGGCACTTTTCAATACCAGAATGAATATATCTTTGTGAAGATACCATTTATCTATGATAACATCCATTGCATAATGAGGAAACACTGCTGCACTACAGATTTAGCACAGAGTTTGAAAACAAAGTTCCAAGATGCTGTCTTGGGCAGCACAAAGTAAATACATTCATCATAGTAAGATGAGATTTAAATTCACAAACTGATCAGCAGTAAAATTAATGTAATTTTTTATAAGTTTCTTGACAGTAGATTACACTAGCTAGAATATTTATTTTCCTACCAGGAAATTGATGCATATAAAACTGAACTACAGAGTTTTTGCCTTTGAATTAGATATACTATACCGTGTGCAAAGAATCAGCTTTTCCTGTTTCTGCCAGTCTTACAAAAACAATTTCTGGAGTTTAAAAAAATAAAATTTAGGCAGGTGATTTCAAATATTTTCTTAATTTAACTTTGGTTTTTATACTTTGAAAAATTAGCTAAATATCCAAAGGAAATTTTTCTTCATCAATAAACAAGCAAGCAGTAAGGAAAATTTGTTCTTCATTTGTGTTATCTGATAGAAATGACAGGGAATCAAACAGTTCCAAAAGACTGAGGAAATTCTGCACTGAAAATATGTAATTAGGGAATAATAATTACTTCTAACTGTGTACCTTCAAAAAGCAGCCAATCCTGAGAGAAGCATTGTGCACATACAGACAGATCTTCCACTTACTTGGCATCAATCTCTTGCCCAGAATTTTGTCAACCAAAGATGAACTTGCAACACTGTGGAGGGGGATAGAAGTCAAATGTTGACTTTGTCACAAGTCATTGCCTGCAATTCTAAAGACACTCATCTTTCCATAGTTATTGTCCCTTACATCGCCTCATCCTTTCTCTTTTTTTTTTCCCAATGAAGAGTGTGTAAGAGCCCCTAAATCTCACTAGATTTGTGATCACTAACTTTCCTTTCTGTGATGGCATATAACACATATGTCCTCCTGCCAATCTACCTGTTACTGGTTTATTCCATTGGCTCTATTTTCAAACCCTAGGAGGGTAGACGGAAAGTCTTCAGGCCCAAAAGAAGGTAGCTAATCATTTAAAAGGTAAAAATCACATACAATATTTGAAGTGAAAGTATTTGTTACAACATGCGTCCCCCTGAAAGAGGAGCTTAGTGATCAAAATATATTTCCCAGATAGATCCTAAACATCTCTGAGAAGTTGTTAATGTCACATCCCAAATTATAAAATCAAAAGTATAGAAATCAAATGATAAATTATTATCAGTGAATTGTAATGTCTGAACATTTTCAATTACAATTACACGTAGGAAGAGGGAACCTGTCAGCAGAACTGTATAATTTTGTCAAGATCTGTGTATGTGGTTTGTTTTCTAAGGATCATAAATTTCAATACTTGTTCAAAGATATCTGGACTTAGTAAGGATTAGTAACAACTTTCAGTTTTGTGCTGTGTCTGGCTTGTGATAACCCATACCAGTTTGTGAGAGCTGATTATTACGTTTTCAAAAATTTTGTGAATGTGTTGTCAAACTTCTGACGATTTGAAATGGACTCTCATGGATGTATTTATACCATAGAAAAGGGTAAATTCTACAAATAATGGTATTTCTCCATCCAAAGCAATCCTTTTACTCTGTTTATCGGCACATCAGTAGTTAATCTTTATTTTCATAAAGTCAAAAGTTGTCTGTTATGAATACAAGAAAATGTATACTTTCTATTGTATGCTTCCCATGTCTAGATAAAACTTCATACTGGTTTAGTAATATGCTAAACTACTAATTAATATTTGATAATTATTACCACTGATTATAGTGATAAAAATGTACATTAATAGTGGCACAAAATAATAAAGTCCGTCAATTTTCCAGAATTGTAAGACATTTCACAAATTTATACATAAAATTTTCATCTTTGAGCAGTTAGTTCACAAAAAGTAATTTTTTTGAAATACAAAGAAACTATTCTGCTCACCAAGCTGCTGAGATTTTATGCATTCTGGTATTTTAAAATGAAAACAAAACACAAGAATGTAACTATGAACCACGTGAAAATCAAAAGAGTACAGACTTGCAAGTAACATGAGCTAAAAATAAAAGAAAAAAGTTGGAAGTCTTAAAAACAAATCTGCAAGGGAGCTAAAATTCTAAACAGATATAACTAGAGTAAATTATGAAAAGCCAGTGGGGCGGGGTGGGGAAGGAAAGGACAAACAATCAAGTGACTATCCCTGAGAAAACCAAAACAATTTTGACAGCACTCAGAAAATACTATGAGGAAAATAAAGCTGGTAACAAGGCAGAACTCTGGGAAAGCATCCACTGGTGAAGTATGATAGGTTTCATATATATATATATGAAATATGGGAATTAGGGGCAGTGGATAGGCAATGTCACTCACTAACGGCTGCTCACACAATTAAAATGGCAGAGGAATATTCCAGAAAAATATAAAAACTCTAAAAAATATTATGATATAGTAAAATGAGTGTAATTTTTATTGTATAGCTTTCAAAATTTGATAATAAAAATTATCTACTGCATGAAGTTTAAAGTTTCTGTTAACCAATGTATTTATATTCAGTATATTATAGCAATTAAAATATAGAGCTCTTAGAACAGAGAGAACATGCGAGTTCACTTTGAAATAGCTGCACATAAATTAAGTCATTTTTCAGGGTATAATAAAAGTCAGAGCCAGTAAGTGATATTTAAGAAGCCACTGTGGAAGTGGCTTTTAAAATTAGATTATGAATGTAATAATCTCTTTGAGATATTCAGAGACACAGTTCTGATCCTTAGTCTTAAACAGATTTGTCATGATAAAGTGAAAAAAAATATATTAACTGGCATGTGGAACATGTATATTTATTCAATTTATTAATTTCATAGAGTCACTTAGATTTTAAAAAATATTTATTTCTCCTATCAGCAGATTCATCTATGATCTTTCCAGTCCTGTTTTACTAGGATCTCCATTTCCAAATATACTACTTTTAAATATGGATTCTAAAGAGACGTTATAGACTTGAATCTAATCTGTCTATATTACAGCAAGAATGTAACTTAAATCACGTTCCAATTTTTCTTTGTCTTTAGAATAAGATACATCAGAAAATGTGCAAATAGGGAGTAGATGGTGCACAGATGAGTAATATGGATACAGATATGACAAAGTGAGTGAAACTAGTTCTG
Organism: Hydrochoerus hydrochaeris; assembly: GCA_004027455.1. Lineage (NCBI taxonomy): Eukaryota > Metazoa > Chordata > Mammalia > Rodentia > Hydrochaeridae > Hydrochoerus > Hydrochoerus hydrochaeris. The sequence continues at coordinate 99,109 of PVLA01006640.1, read as the reverse complement.
TGTGTCATGAAACTTTCCTTCTGGTTGATTCAATGTTTTTTAAAACTGAGGAATGGAGAGGAAAGTGAAGATTTCTTAGGAGGTTTGGTAGGTTAAGAAATAGGAGATAATGCAAAACTATTATCTGGGTACATAGATTGGGTAAAGAGATTGGGACATACATAGATAGTATAACTGATTGACAGGTGGCACTGAGATTTTTAGTGATTCAATTCAATGGGATATAAAGCAATATGATATTGCAATTTGCTCCATGTTTCAACTTTCTCAAGAATAGATGAAGTTAAGGAGAGAATTTGGATATAGACAGGGTTGATCATTTTTAAAAAGTGATTCAATAAAATGACAGAAAACAGAAAAGTTGAGTTCCCATGGAATTATTCCTCATGGAATTTGGGCTGGCAAATAGGCAAAAGAGTACATCAATGAATTAAGGGACAATTTCAGTGTGATAATAGTTGGCAGGACCCAGAAGAATTCACAGTCCATGATTTTAAGGGAATAACTAAAGGAGGAAAGCTCAGAGTATGTGATAGATGATATTATATGTACAGAAAAGTTATTGTTATACATCATTAGCATGTCTTGTTTAGATAGTGTGAAGATGTACCCTATAGGCCTGTCATTAGAATCACTTGTGACATTGTTAGATGTGCCAGTTCACAGATTCCGATTCCAACTTATACCTGAAGAACTGAAAGATTATTTTGTGTGAGAAAATTGTGAAGAGTTCTTATTTACATTTGATGTCAGATGTATTGTGAGTAGGAAGAGTTTAGGAAAAAAAAAATATTTTCTTTGAAGCAGAAGAGTTCAAGAAATGTAAATCTAATGGCCAGCAGTCATCTATAAATATGCAGCATTGACATCAACTAGAATTAAAGCAGAGCTATGGAGGAGAGAGGTTTTGTTTATTAAAAAAACTTTAAAAATTCCAGGACCTCCGTTTTGACTTAATTTTTAAATGGAAAAATTACTGTTTTATTTGAGACACCCCCATATCTCTCTAGAAATGGAAATTGAAATATAATAGCAAATTGCTTTGACAGAAAACTATCTTTTGTTTTTACTCCTATGAAGAATGGTCAACTATAATAAACGTAAAGTTAAAATAACATTCAAATTTTAGTTATCCTATTTTATAATATTGTACAAGCTGAAATGTTAACCTGACTACCCGGAGAAATATGTTCTCTGTTTAGTACAATTTTCTTAATATTTAGACAAGATCTTCATAGCTGAAAGTATTAACATTTCTTTGATATTCTGGTTTCACAGGCTAATACTAATGATTCACGGCCATCTCATCAAATGAAGTTGTTTCTGATTTGAAAATTGTAAGGCAGATCTTTGGTTAGATATTCATAGCAACTCTATGTTACTGTGTCACTAGACATACGACCTCGATACCCATAGTGCTGCTCATAATTCTAATCTTCAGAGAAGCCTGCTACAAATTTAATCTTCAAATTTTAGCATAACTTTTTTGGCAGAAAATTGTGTTCCCCTGGTTGCTGTAGGGTTTAGTTTCCTTCTTTTCTGTTCAGCATGGAGACATAATGCTGCGTGAGTTTAGAAACATCAAATCTGAGTTCCCCTGTGAACTCACTGCATAAAAGCTACTGCACTCTATTGACTATGCCAAATGCTCTTGTCTCACAGTTAAAAAATAAACCGGGGCATTAATTGGAAGAATAAACGCAACACATAAAAGACAAAAACCTATCAATAAGCTTTGGAATATGGACACTTAAAACAAATGTCAGCTTTCTTTTTATAATACAAAATCTGAACAGACACAAGCTGGCAATGTAAAGACAGTGGCATAAAGATAAATGAAATATTTGTTGACTGATATTTGATTATAGAGACCCTACATTGTAGAAAGTAAAATTAATAAATGTTTCTTTCTACACTTACATAATCTCTAAGGGTTAGAGAGATAATGTCCCAGCAGGGATGGAGACAGAAAAATATGAAAGAATGGTTTTCTCTCTAACATGCTCTTTTGTCCTGGAAATAACATTTAAAGAACTTAACCGTATGTAAACTACACCTTAAATGGACTTAGCGTTTAAACTTTTCAGAAGAGTGTTTTATCTCTTCTATGATAAATCTGAGAACAAACAAAATTGCTTTGATAATAAAGTGAGCACATTACTTTCAAACTAAACTATTTATAGGCTAAATTTTATAGATATGCTATGTTTTTGCATTCATAATTGGAATACATATTTCTTTGCAAATACCTGAAAACAAGCTATATATTAGGCAGGCATAATGCAGAGATAACAGCAAAGGAAGTTTGCATATTTTAACAATGCTTGTGAATTTCTGTGTAAGCACCGCACGCTAACCGGTTGCACCACTGGAGCTTCAGTGTTTGTGGATTTCTGTCCTTACTATCAATGCATAATTTTTGAATGAATAAAGGTTAAATAATCTCTTTGAGTAACAGTTTCTTCTTATGATATATGTGGTGTGATTGAAAAATATTGCTAATATTTAAATTTTCAAAATTTATTACAGCAAAAACACCTAGCCATTCTTAAAATACTCTCACTTTGAACACACTTATCCCACAGTTCTTGCCACTCTCTGAAGCAGTTCTAGAAGTCCTCCTCTGTGTCTTCTGTTTCACTGTGGTACATGCCTACACATCCCCTGAACTGATTCAGAACAATGATTTTTCACTGTGGGATTAGGAAAGAACCAGAAATCACACAGCATCACATTTGGTGAACAAGGTGGATAAGGACATACCATACCACTTTTGTGAGCCTGCCATTCTATTGGATGGAACTCCGCAGGGTGTACTTTATTTTTTTTTCCATCTCACTTCATAAAAAAACTCAAGAAAGACAACTTGTAGTATTGCTTTGGAAAATGACAAGAATAATGGGATAAATTCTTTTGAAGTATGTGTGTGCATGTTAGAGGGTTCTTTGAGTGGGTTTAATTGCAATGTGTCATTTTGTAGTGCATGTTAAATTTAAACATTAGTCATTATTTTAATCTACAACTTTTCCATTTACACACACACGCACACACACACACACTGCAGTTGTCCAACTACAATTAAAAAGGAAGCACTTAAAAGTGAAAATAAAGATGTAACTTAAAAACTCATTCTGTGAATGAAACCTCAAAATAAAATCTTCTAGAGACAAATTGGAGTTAGTTGTATACATGGACCATGAGTTGATTATGTCCATATTTTATTCTAATTATTTAAGAAGAAATATGAAAATTTGCATTGCAAACTCCTATGACAAATGTGTTGTGCTATAAACTGTTATTTGGAAGTTTTAAAATGACCTCATTAATGATTGAATAGGTCTTTGATTCATTATAATGAGATGTTTCTATGAACTGAATTTGAAAACTAAAGTTAGATTTGTGAATATTCGATCCTGAGAAAAATTGACAGTTAACATTTGTAGGCTACTTCCACTTGATTATGTTTTCATTTACACTGCATTTGATAGATGTTAACCATGTGAGTATTTCTAACTAGCAAAAATAGTTATTATAGTTATAAACAATTATCTAAGGACAAATTAAACATGAATTGAGAGAATTTTCTAGGGTGACAAGAATAAACTTTGTGTTAGGCATTTCTTTGCTATATATGAGTACCTTTTTGACAATTAAAAATTATTTTATACATATGGTTTGGGTATCATTGTGACAGCAAATCAAATATGCAAAAGCATGATTATTTTATAAATACATAGCTTGTATAGATCAAAGCAAAAAACTCTTAAATTTAAAATTTTCCTTAAAAATACACTGATAAATGGAGTATGGTCACCGTTTTAGAATAGGTACCCTTGACAGCCTAGAAACCAGAGGAGCTTTGCTACTAAAAACTCTACTTACCGCACACTCCATTAAAATCGCCATTCTTCCATCTATTTGCATTTGAAAAGTCAGGTGATAAATAGGGATAGTTACATAGAATTTTATAACAATTCAAGTCATGTATTTACCAAGCATCACATGAAGACAACAGAATACATATCTAAGGTTTGAAATATTTGATCTTTTGGGCAAATTTCCACTGAGATAGGCAGTTTAAAGGTGTTCTGTGACTTAACTCATTCTCTCACGTTAAAGTTACGTCTTCAGTCTCTGAAACATGATGTGGAGAATTGAAATTACACAGCTAAGAAATTTCCTAAATGTGACAGAGATTCAGAGTGAAGGGCATGCATTAGGTTTGGTAACTAGCACTTCGTGGTAAGTTAGAGGTGATGGCATGTGTTTTATTTTTTAAGAGCAAATTCATTTTGTATAAACTTGTGTATTTTTATCTCTATATTTAGGAGGTCCTCTGGATAGAAGAAGAAAGGTGTAGTGTCTTACACTGAACTCATGTAGGCTCACATGTACCCTCTCTGAAAGGTCTGTTCGTTTCTCTTAATCATTTCTTGAGTGTATCTTAGATTTTGGGTAGGGAAGTTTTTTGAGTTTTTATACATCCTAGATGTCAGTTCTCTGTCTGAAGAGTAGCTGGAAATTTTTTTCCAATTCTATAGGCTGTCTCTTCACCCCACTAATTTTTTTGTCTGTGCAAATGCTTTTTTGGCTGATGTAATCCCATTGCTCATGCTGTTCTCTCTTGTGCAGTTAAGGAGCTGTTTAGAAAATCTTTTCTTACACCATTTTTCAAGCTTTTTATCTATTTTCTTTCTCAATAGATTTAATATTTCCTTTTTAATGTTTAGATTCTTGACTGAATTTCACTTCAGAAAATGCTATAAAATAAAAAGGATCAAGGTTGGGTGACTACTCTTAATGTTAATAAATCCTTATAAAAGAAAATAATTTTATTCATTACAAACAACTAAAATGATAAATATTTGTTAGCATATAATTCAGTTTTTAATACAACTCTTAAATTATCACTTCATTCCTGAAAAGGTATAATTTTTTAATCTGGGCTATGAGAAAGCACCCAGATAATTTTGTAAGTAAAAAAATAAATTTGAGTCTGTCAAATTAAGTTCATATCTATTTGATAGTAACTAATAAATTTTAAAGTCCTACTATAAAGTAAAATGAAAAGATTTCTTTCCTTTAAAATGCTAGGATTTTTTAAAATGACTTGGATTATCTGAAAATTCGTGCAATCCAGTATCTTCTTAATAAAACAATACATAAAGTTAATTTCCCATTGTGTATGAAATTTGTATTTATTCTGCACTTAAGTAAGGAATGCATTACTTGCTATCAGAGAAGAATAATAGACTTCTACTAGAATCTGCGTGTGGTCATAATAGTGATGCTTAAAAATTAAACAGCATATGTAGACCCTGATACATGAGAGATAGAAAAAAATTCAAAAACTGGCTATTAAAATTTCTGTTTTTCAAAAGGTTTTGACTCAAGACAGTTTCAGCTAATAATAGGCCTCAGTCTGATGACTGAAACCACATTCTACTGTTTCTTAGACATTTAAAAAGCAGCAAAGACCCCAACAGGTGTTATGGTATGGAAGGTCTCTCCACAGATGGGTGAGTCATGGCAAAGGAAGGGAATTAGCCCAATGACAAGTACAAGACACATATCAGAAGCAGAGGCTCAGTTATAACAAGATTACAGGCACATGACCTTGGATCTCTATTTATTTCAGTATTTTAGCATTCTGTGAAACAGAGGCAGTGATGTTTTTCCTTTTTTTCTTCCACTTTCCTGTATAGTTTAGGACTATACCTCGATTTTAGTATCTACTTGTTGAATAAATTAATAATTGATTGTGACTAAAATCTGTCTAGGTCTTTTATAGGGAGACTGCAGCCATGAAGGTATCTATTAGAAGTCTTATTTTAAAAAGCTGCTGATTAAATATTGATAAGTGTTGCCAACAATTTCACTCTTAAAAGAGAGAAAGCATTGAGGTTATTTGGCCCCTTAGCTCCTTCCTTTCTCTCTACAGCACTCTGGTCTGGCCCACAGAGTGACACTTCTGTGCCTCTCAATTGATTTTGCACTTTCCTAGACTCTCCGTCCTCAAGTGTCACAACTTTTCCTCTACCCAACACTCATTCTTAGAATGATATAGGGAAAGAAGAAACCGTATTCTCAGTCACAAAGGGGAAAGAAACATGGTTTGGCCAGAATTACCATGAGCCGTGGTGCATATTTCTAATTGTCTTACCACAGTTTTTCACTGAACCCTTGTTGCAAGTTGGCTCTGAGTTAGAGGATTTTTTTTTTTTTTTAAATCACAATACCTTCCGAACCTAACTCGCAAACTGAATAAAACAACACACTCCAGCCAACAGCCCTCATTTCTCATCTCATAGAGAAGAATATACTTCTTCCTCTGTAATGAATAGGTAGACCTATTTACAATCCCTAAATTGTAGTTTTCCCTGTATCTTGTTTTACATCTCAAGGCAGCCTGACAGAGAGCAGCTTTAACCCTAATTTTTCAATGATGTAATGGAGCTGAGTCCTCTTCACAGCCAACTTCATTTAGAAAAAATCCAGATGAGACCAAACCAGATACTGTAGTTCCTGAAGACTTAACTCCCAACCATCCTAGTGCCTAAATTAAGACATCTGGTATCCAGAAAAGTATATATATAAGGAATGCCCCAATAGTGAGATCAAATTTTTCTTAGTTGTAAAATTCACTCTATCATCAAGATCACATATCTAAGATAAAGTTATGCTTATACTCAAATGAGATAAAGGTATTCAAAGGCTAGTAAGAGGAGTGATTATTTTTCCTCAGGAACTTGCAAAAACACATTGATGCCAGGGATTTAGCTCAGCAGCATGAGCACCTGCCTGGCCAGTGCTAGGCCACGAGTTCAATCCCCAGTACCAAACCCCCCCGCAAAAAAAAAACCACATTGTTTTCCTTTGTTAAATTTTAGTTTGTTGTGTAACACTTTTTAGTGAAATGTACTTTGTTAAATCCTGGGAAGTATATTAGATTAGTTACATCGTCAAAGTTATATAAAGGCTAACTCCGTGACCCAAGAGGTCCTGTAATCCCCTTGGCAGACACTTAGAAACTAAAATTACTGTTGTATGCCTTCCAAGCTCACATCTATAAAATAAGAAGAAACTTACCAATCACTCCTACTCTGTTCTGTGGAATTTTAACAGATGGATTATAATGATCATTCCATGATAAACATCTAAATGTGGTTTCTACCTTCTGTGCCTTCTTGGTTCATATTTTATTGATTTTTTTTCCTTATAAGCAACACAAAACTTTCCTTTTTTGTAGCAATGACAAATGTACAACTGCACTGAATATACCATAGTTATTATTTCTTTGTTATAGGTTCTCTAAAAAGATAGAGAAAGTAGACAAAGGAAAGTCTGGTATTGGAAAGGGAAAAAATAAAACTTGAAAAGAAATAAAAATGAGAGCTATGTGATGACAAAAAAGACTTAAGAGATAGGGGAACTAGTTTCTTAATTAGATCCAGTTTCTTTTTTAGTTTTGCTCACTTGGTAATCTTTTCAAGGCATTCACTGGTAGTGAGAAAGGAAAAAAGTATTGAATAAGAAGATGCCTAGGTCTATATAACCAATAACTTTTTAAAGGCATTATTGAACATTCACTTCATAGTTTATGTGTGCAATGCGGAGAACTATCAATACATATTGTTGCAGTGATGATCAAATCATGATTCTAGAAATACAGTCTGATATTTTTCTCTTGAGATTCCATAATATTTACATGAAGAATTAAAATTCAGAGGAAGTTCACTATATCTAAATATTCTAAGTTTAAAAAAACAGACCTTACTAATGCAATTCAATTTGTTCTCCAGCATGATCAACACTAAAGACCATAGATTTGATAGTATTTACATAATTAAAATAATATACTCAAATATTAGATACATGAAATTTATACATAATACTTTTCAGATCTGGAAATTGACTTATAGGCAAATTTTTCATGGAATAATTTTACAGGTAAAAGACAAGACTGTTTAAAGTAAAGTATGTTTGTGTTTAAATTACATGATTCTCCTTGATAAATATAGAAAAATATATATCTAGAATTTGAATTTGTCTAGATGTTCATTTAGGTATATTTATTTTATCTTAATAAAGCTACTCAAAATATTACATTTTTACACAATAATTAAAATATATGGTGAAATATTTCTTAATTGATTAGAAGCCCACAACTTTTATATTTTAGAGATGTCAACTTTTAGCTTAAAATTACTAAAGAGTACAAGATTGCTGAAGAGATTTTAATTAAAAATTCATGTATTTATATTCCATGATACTGTAAGGATTATTTATGTCATATTTCAGTTTTCTAAAGCAGAAGCAATTAATATACCCTTTTGAAGCTGTATGTATAATTTTTATAATAACAAAAATAGTAAAAAATACATACAAATTTGAATTTTTTCCTACTAGTTTAAATATTTCAAAACATGTTCATAAAATCTAGTGTTGTTGAAGTTGTACAATTTGGAATATTGATGCTCATTTGTGGAAATTAACCCAGACAAAATTCTGGAGAATTACTCACTATGCTTAATAATAGTCTACCATCCTTTGAAACCAGAGTCCTACTTCCAAAAATATGACCAGGACTGATAACCAAGAAAGTTTCAAAATTATAAAGAATAGCATTTATCCCATATATATGTGTATATAGGTGTACATGGGTATATACATCTCACCATGCAAACTTGATAATGTTGAGTAAAACAGTAAAACAACAAAAAACATATACAGCAAATTTCTTTTATGTGAAACTAAAAGTGCGTATTTATGCAAAATTTTATATCTTGTCATGATTTTCACAAAAACTTTAACAGTGATAAATATAGAAATTAAGAAACTTTACACATGTATACACAGGATATATGGATACATGTCCCTCACAGTATTGCATTGAGAAGTAGAATATTTTAAAATAAATGATTTACAACTTTGAAAGAATGAAATAAATTAAGGTCTTTTGTCATTGGTTAGAATGATTTTGATTTCGAGTAATAAAATAACCAATGGATTGCACAGAAAAAGTCAGTTTTATTAAACTGTAAACAAATAGTGTGAAAGATTGTTTAACAAATGTTATTAATTCAATATAATATTCATTTTACTCCTATTTACATGATGGGTTCGTGATCTTGAGCCTTAAGACTTTGTGAGACAACATCCCCTGACAGAATAGTGAGCATGTTAAAGTGAGGGTATTACGGTTTATATCTAGATGTTCTCTGAGAGTCTCATGCACTCATAGGTGGGAATTTTGGAAGAATGTTAGACCATAGGTGTGCTAGAGCTGACTTGCTCTCACGAGGGTGGGGGGACTGGCGAGGGGAGGTAGCTCACTAGATGCATACCCTGGAAGGACAAATCTCCCTACACAGCTCCTTCCTTCTCTCTCTCTCTTTTCCCAGAAACCATGTTGTAAGAAGCATTTCCTCTGCCATGCACTTCTGCCATGTTGTTTCTTTGGAGTCAGCTGGTCATCGACTGAAACCTGAGCCAAAATAGACCTTTCCCCTTTTAAACTGTGGGTATGGATTATTGTGTCTCAACGAAAAGAAAGTGACTAAGTTTAGGGCAAGAGCATTAAGGGGTCACTGCACACAGAGACCTTCATTCAACCAGGGGATCCAGGCCCACCGAAGGGGGAGCCAAGCCGGTGTGGCGCCATGAGGGAAAGCTTCGGAAAACTGCTGGAAACACAGAAATACAGGAAAATGACAAAACAAAAGACCAAAATGCAATCTCAAACCCCCAGCCCATCCCAAGAAATAGGAGCCATGTACATAGAAGAAAATACTACACATACACCTGAAATGTATGAAATGAGATCAACTGAAATAAAGAAGCAAGTACAGGAACCTATGAGGGAACTCAAATCAGAAATATTCTCCCAGGTAAAAGAAGAAATGATAAAAGTAGTGAAAGATATACTGAATGCATCCAACAAAGACACAGCTAAACAATTAGAGGAACAAAGCAAAATGATAGAATCCCTGAATGAACAGTTTAAGAGACAAACAGAATGCATTAAGCAGATTCAAAGAGATATGCAGGAAATAAAAAACTTTAATGAAAGTTGCAAAAACCATCTCAATGAAAGTGAAGATAGACTCTCAGACCTTGAAGATAAGATTGCCACTAGTGAACAGGAAAGGAAAGATCTTCTAACAATAACAAGAAATCAAGAAATAACAACTCAACAGCTGCAAGATGATGCAAAGAAAAACAATATAAGACTAATAGGGATAGAAAAAGAAGGGGAAAACTAAGATACAACATCAGAAAGATAACATGTCAACAATAAACCAATATATGACAGTTATAACCATTAATGTAAATGGCATCAATTCACGAATTAAAAGAAACAGACTGGCAGAATGGATCAAAAAACAACATCCAACCATATGCTGTCTACAAGAAACCCATCTAACCCAAAAGGAAACTCATAATCTGAAAATCAAAGGATGGAAAAAAATACTCCATGCAACAGGAACTCAAAAAAAAGTGGTGGTAGCTATTCTGTTTGCAGACCATGTGAACTTCAAACCAAGAATGGTCCAAAGAGACAAAGAAGGTCACTACAAACTAGTTAGGGGAAAACTGCAAAAGGAAGAGATAACAATCTTAAATATATATGAACCAAATTCCAGAACACCCAACTACACAAAGCAAGTATTAACAGAAATGAAAGATCAAATAGGTAATAACACAATTATAACAGGGGACTTTAACACACCACTGACACATAGGGATAGATCAACTAGACAGAAAATCAGCAAAGAAATAACAGAACTGAATCACACCTGTGACCAAAGGATTTGATAGATGTATACAGAGTGTTTCATCCAACAACATCAGGATATACATTCTTCTCACCTTCTCCTCACCAGTACATGGGACATTCTCTAAAATAGACCATATACTAACCCACAGAACACATTTAAGTAAATGCAAAAGAATTGAAATTATCCCATGCATGTTATCAGATCACAGCACCATGAAACTGGAAATTAATGATAAAAGTAACTGCAAAAACCACACAAACACATGGAAATTAAATAATATACTCTTGACCAATCAGTAGGTCACAGAGGAAATTAAAGAAGAAAGTAAACAATATCTACAAGCAAACGAAAATACAAATACCGGAATCTGTGGGATGCAATGAGGAAAATTTATTGCACTGAGTTCCCACATTAGGAAAACAGAACAAACACAAATAAGGAACCTGATATTATGCCTGAAACATCTAGAAAAGGAAGAGCAAGCCAAGCCCAAAGCCAAAAGAGGGGAGGAAATTATAAAGATCAGAGCAGAAATTAATGCAATAGAGACTAAGAAAACAATTCAAAGAATCGATGAATCAAAGAGTTGGTTCTTTGAAAGAATAAATAAATTTGACAAGCGCCTAGCCAACCTAATTTTAAAAAGGAAAGAAAAGACTCAAATTCATGCAATACAGAATGAAAAAGGAGAAATCACTACTGACCCTGTGGAAATACAGAAGATCATCAACAGCTATTTCAAAAACCTCTATTCTCATAGGTTCCATAACACAGAAGAAATGGACAGATTCCTAGAAACATATGAACCACCAAAGTTGGATCAAGAAGATGTAAAACTGCTGAATAACCCAATTTCTATGAATGAAATTGAAAATGTAATCAAGTCTCTACCAACAAAGAAGAGCCTAGACCCAGACGGATTCACTGCAGAATTCTACAAAAAATACAAAGAGACTTAATGCCAACACTCCTCAGACTCTTCAGTGAAATTGAAAGGGAAGCAATTCTCCTTAAGTCATTCCTGGAAGCAAATATCACTCTAGTGCCAAAACCTGAGAAAGACCCAACTAAAAAAGAGAACTACAGGCCCATTTCTTTAATAAACATAGATGCAAAAATTCTCAATAAAATATTGGCAAACAGGATGCAACAAATCATCAAGAAGATCATACACCATGACTAAGTGGGATTCATCCCAGACATGCAGGGATGGTTCAACATACGTAAATCAATAAATGTAATCCACCATATCAATAGAGCCAAAAGTAAGAATCACATGATCATTTCTACAGATGCAGAAAAAACTTTTGATAAGATCCAACACCCATTCATGATAAGAACCTTACAGAGAATTGGAATAGATGGTCTTTACCTCAATATGATAAAGGCCATCTATGACAAACCAATAGCCAATGTCATATTAAATGGCCAAAAACTGAAAGCCTTTACTTTAAAATCAGGCACAAGACAAGGATGTCCATTATCACTGCTCCTATTCAATATAGTACTGGAAATACTAGCCAGAGCAATTAAAAAAGAAAAGGAAATAAAAGGAGTAAAGATAGAAAATGAAGAAGTTAAATTATCATTATTTGCAGATGACATGATACTCTACATAGAAGACCCCAAAACCTCCATTGAAAGTCTCCTAGATGTAATAAATAAATTCAGCAAAACAACTGGATACAAAGTCAATACTCAAAAGTCAATAGCATTCTTATACACTAACAACAAAATCTCTGAGAGAGAAATAAGAGAAGCCACACCCTTCACACTAGCATCCAAAAAAATGAAATACTTAAAATTAATCTAATGAAAGATGTAAAAGAGTTGTACAGGGAAAATTATAATAATTATAATAAAATTAAAAAAGAAATCGAAGAGAACCTCAGAAAATGGAGAGACATCCCTTGTTCATGGATAGGAAGAATAAATATTGTAAAAATGACCATTCTTCCAAAATTGTTATACACATTCAATGCAATCCCAATGAAAATATCACCAACATACCTCATAGATCTAGAGAAATCACTCCTAAAATTCATCTGGAACCAGAAGAGACCTAGAATAGCAAAGGCAACTCTAAGCAGCAAAGCCAAGGCAGGCAGCATTACAATCCCTGACTTGAAGTTATACTACAAAGCTACTGTAATAAACTCAACATGGTATTGCAATAAAAACAGACCTGAAGATCAGTGGAATAGATTAGAAGATACATCTACAAACACACTCAAACACCTTATCTTTGATAAAGGGGCCAAGCATGTTCACTGGAAAAATGAGAGTCTCTTTAATAAACGGTGCTAGAAAAATTGGCTATCCATATGCCAAAAACTAAAATTAGACCCATGCCTATCACCATATACTAAACTAAAATCCAAATGGATCAAAGATCTAAATATCAAAACAGAAACACTAAATCTGTTGGAAGACAAAGTAGGTAAAAATCTTGAAGACATAGAGAATTCATGAACAAGAACCAAACTGCAAGGGAAATACTTCCCAGAGTCAATAACTGGGATCAACTGGGATCATATCTTATTAAAGAGTTTAAAGAGTTTCTGCACATCCAAAGAAATCTCCAGCAGAGTGAAAAGAAAACGTACAAACTGGAAAAAAATCTTAGTGAACTGTCCCTCAGACAAAGGACTTCTGTCTAGAACTTATAAAGAATTAAAAAAAATCAGACCCCCGAAATTCAAAGACCCAATCCAAAAATGGGCATCCGAGATGAATACACAGTTCTCAGATGAAGAAATACGAATGGCAAATAAATACATGAAAAAATGTTCATCATCATTGGTCATTAGAGAAACACAAATTAAAACCACACTGAGATACCATCTCACTCCAGAAAGAATGGCCAGGATCAACAAAACTACCAACAACAAATGCTGGAGAGGCTGTGGGGAAAAAGGAACTCTTCTGCACTGTTGGTGGGAGTGTAGACTGTTGCAACACTGTGGAGGTCAATCTGGAGATTCCTCAAAAAGCTGGGGATGGAGGTCCCATTTGACCCAGCTGTTCCACTCTTAGGCATATTCCCAGAAGATCTGAAAACATCTGGCCACAGTGATATATGCGCACCCATGTTTATAGTGGCACAATTTGTATTAGCCAGATCTTGGAAACAACCTAAGTGCCCATCAACCGAGGAATGGATAAAAAAATTGTGGTACTTTTATACAATGGAGTACTACTCAGCTATAAAGAATGATCACATTGAGATATTTATAAATAAATGGATGCATCTTGAATCTATACTCAAAAGTGAAATAAATAAAACTCACATGTATAACTACCACATAGTCTCCCTAGTGTAAGAAATGGTAAGAGTACAGAAGATTTTATGGAAATCATGGTTCACCACTATACTGCTTTGATGTCTTATGTCTTTATTCATTGGCTTGAATGGTTTTATTCTGTTTTTTATCTTAATATATGTGATCATATGAATAGTTACTTTGAAGACAAGACAGTATGGTAGCCAGTGTTGATTTAATATCATCTTGCTCTGAAGTCCTACCATGCTTTTGTTTTTCTGTTACCATTGGTTCTATCACATTGTGTGTTATTGGATTTTAATATGTATGATAGTAAAAACAAAATTTTATGGAAAATAAGATAATATAGCAGTCATTGTTCATTTTCGGTTATTTGGTTCAGAATGTCTTGGAATGCTTCCTTCCATTCTTTTGAGTTGTTTTATTCTACTTTGTTATGTTTGACACTATTGTGTGTAAAGCTAAGTTCAACTATTTCAAAGAAAGAGACATTATGATAGCTACTGTTAATATCCAATTGTCTTGTTGTGAAGTGCTGTGTTGCTTATATTGTTCTGATCTGCTTATATCTGTCCTCTTTTGTTTTATTCTCTTTAAAATAAAAAAGTAAAAAAAAATCCATGGTCTTAACATGAACATAGAATTTTTCACTTAAAGTTTTGCAGAAGATAAATTGCAAAAACATTGTGTTTCACCTGGAAAAAAAAACACAACATACTGCAACTAAGATCATTTATTTTCCAATAATTTTTTTATGAAGTTGGGGAAGGAGTATAGAGGAATCCTAGGTAATATTGTAACTCTGGGTTGGTAACATCAAAAAGTTGTGGCTACAAGCCACCTTTATTATACAAGTATTTTCTTATGAGAAACACATCAAGACCCTTCAGTAAGAGTGCATCCTGTGAAACTACCCCTTATCTCATTTCTACCTTCTCTTGAACCTTAAATACACACAGAAACCAAGGAACAGGACAGCCTATCCATATATTCACACAGTTCATTCAGTCCAAAGAAACTCAGGTAAAGGGAGAGTTATAATCGGGAACAAAGAGAGGATATCTATGACATTTTCCACTTCAGATCGGTCATATCAACAATGGGAATGGCAGTTTTGGCATTTGGTTAGGAAATGAAACATAAACATATTATTATGTTTGGGAGCTTTGTATCTGTAATCATCCAAAATAGAGTGCAGACATAAAAAACTCATTATTAAACATGCAAATGCTTTGGTATAAATATATAACTTTTGACAGCAAATTGAGATTGAATGATTTTATTTGTAATGTGACATCATGTAGATTTCTAAAAAATTGAACACATATGTTTCTTTAGCACTTTAGAATAGTGAAAGGGCCATTCATGAATTTGTTCTAAATAGAAGCATTTGATCAGAGCTGAAAGCTACTGATTTGACTAATCACCATTCTTACTAGGGTCCACTGAAGCACACAGATTTCTATTATCAGTCTTTACTGAGAGATCTATCAACTGGAGAAATAAAGAATGGCTGGAAGGTGACAAGTATGTCTTCTATGTCTGGTTAAAATATGCACTAACCTATCAATTGAATGTTAATGCTCCTTATAATGAAACAAACTATAGTCCCTAATTTCAAGAATGACATTTTTTTGTTTTTTCTTTTATAAGTTAGGATACTGTTTCTGTTGAAGAGCATTAAAAAAGAGAATATAAGAAATTCATCTTTTTAACAGTGTTTGCAGTGTGGGTGGCCCTTCTGAATTTCCTGTTAAGACCATATTCATCTAATATAAAAACTGAGCAGATAGCAGCCTAGAGGATCAGTTATGATTTAGCTTTTGCCAAAACCAGAAATCTCTCAATCAATCTAGACCATTCTTTCCTTGGAATGGGTTAAAGGGTAAGATAGTGTAGAGACAAGGAAAACAACTGCACAGTAACAACTTCAGCCTGAAAATATCTATACTGTCTAAAGTCTACCTTTATCAAACTACCAGTGTCAAGGTAGTAAGCTCAGCAAAATGGCTCTTAGTAAATTTCTGCTTCTAGCCACTTTATTGTAAGTGCTCTCAAAACACTCATTTAATGGACCTTCCTGAAATTGTGCTGGAGATCAATATAAGGTTCATTGATACAGCATTTTTGGAATCCAGCGTGTCCTTTATTAAACCTTGGATACCTGCCTAATTTCAGAGTTCTGTCATCTCCAACTCTGTCCTTATCTCAAAATCACCAAAGTCATTTCAATGGTATTCTTAGAAGACTTTTCAATGGAATGTGGTTTTTTGTCATATGTGAACTTATTTATAGTAATACGAATCTACCATTCTCTCCCCCACAACAGACTTACCATTACAAATTTCAAATCAACTTTGATGGGTTTATTCTTAACACAAGAGTTCTCTTCTATACATTTTAATTTAAAAAATTTTCTGAATCCCACTGAAATCTGTTGCCTTTTTCTGTGTATTACACAACTTCATAATATATGGAAGGCACAAAATGTCTAAATTTGTTATTTAAAAATGCAAATATGTCTTCTAAATTAACAAAGATCCTGATTTCTCACAAAAAAAAACAAGTTATACAGTGTACAAACATAAGCATTCATGCTCGAGATGTTAAGATTCTGAAACTTAAAAAGTGGGCTTAGTTGAGTGTATTAAATTTTTATGATAATGCAGATATCTGAACATTACAGTAGTTAAAATAACAATTGATTATACACTGCTTTTGTGCTATTCAGTGGAAGTCAAGTGTCCTTATTCTTGGATTCACAAATCAAAAACATTTAGAATGCTTTGATGTCACTAATGAAAACTTCGGTAATTATTCAGGGAATTCTAATGTATTTAAGATCTCTTGAGAGGAGACACCTCGAGGAAAATAACATATGGAAAGTTCAAATTTTTTAGTTTGTCATTTGAATTAAACTTAACACATCCTTATAGATTGTCCCTTTGCAGATCATATAAATGTCCATCCAACTTTCTAGCTGTCTACAGAGCTACTTCCATAGGCAGAGACCTCACCAGGCCCTATACCCAACAGAGATATTGTGCAAGATCCTATTTGGCTAAGGTATTTTCTAAAGATGTGTCACAAGCAATGTTGTTTTAGATTAAGATCATTAGGTATGCCTTGAAAAATTCCATCTGTGTATGTCATTTATAAAGCTACACTAAGAATTCTCAAATCCAGCATTCACAGATTGTAGATTTTGGCAAAAAATGTTAATGAATTGAGTTAAAATTAAAAGGTGCTTTTAAATTTGTTTTTCTTTGTATATACAGTCATGAAATTGTACTGCTCACTACCCTCTGGGAGCAAATTCATGTGAATCACAAACCCAAATCCTAAAGATAGATGTTTATTACTGGGCTACAAATTCTGTCTACCATTAAGCTTTAAACATGCAACACACTTGAGACATTAATATGTAGATGACACAAACAAAAAGCCTCCAAATAACATTTTTTTGAGATTTCAAATGCCATGATTATAAAACCATGAGAGGTGGAAAGAGAGAAAAGCACAGTATACAAGTAGAAGGCACTGCAACACAAATTGTGCAATTATGAAAGCATGTAATAAACAGCACGCTTTATTCTAAATAGCAATTAAATCAGAAACACTACATAGAAAACAAGAGTGACTATTAAACCATTGCACTAATACTGCCAAAATATGTTTGCATGACAGAATTTAATGTTTACAAGGAAATGAAGATACAAGATGCCTGCAAGTATCTTTACACCAAATTAAACATAGACATACATGAATAAAGAGGCCTAAAATTTCTCTGACTTAGAAACAGTAAAAGCAAAACACTGAAAAAGCTAAATTAATATTACCATTAAACAAAGTCTACATGTATTACAGTTATGTTCATTATGCATTGGAAACACTAATAGGCATTATCATTAGTTTATCTTTGCATCAATACTTGGGTAACGTCAACTATGTACAATGTTGATGAACTATTAGTAAAATTCTGACAGGTTATTAGGAAAATAAGAGCTTACTATCATCCATGTTTTACGTGTGCAATTCTGTACATACCTCACAATCCATCTGTGAGATATACACTGATTTTGTCCTTGCACTCAGAAGAAAACTGAGTGACATAGAGAATAAAATACAGTTTCACTAAGATAATCAATGGCATAGCTGAGGTTTTATGTCAGAGACTTTTAATCTAGAGAAGTAAACTGATGGTTGATAACTTGGATTAAGTACCCTGAATTCACAGGGTAGCTCATCTCTTTAGTAACTCAATGATCCTGGGGATGTCCCTTTAATCTTATGTCTTACTTTTATTTTTATATCACCTGTGCTTCTCACATTGACTTCTCATATAACATGTGTTTATCCTTGTAGAAAACTTAATACTATCTGTTATCTATTTTGTAGCATTTTCTTCATCCCGAGTAGTTCATGGCCAGATAGAAATCAATGTCAATATAAATAAGTGCTCATGAGACAACAGGAAGAAATACAAAACCATATAAACAGCTCCATTTTACTGGAAAGGTATCTGAAACTTGTGTTAAATTGAGATGGGGAAGGAAAAGTCCCTGAGGACCTTAGTGAATCAGTGACTGGAAACTGATGAGTCTTGTCTGGAATATTTTCTTGGCGACTCTAAGGCTTAAAGAGTTTTGACAAAAGGAAGATGATTGAAGAGCATTGCAGAAGAAACATTTTCTGAAGTCAGCAGAGGCAGGAGAGACAAGTCTAGTAAGGGTAAATGGTATTAAGTAATAATGTCTATAAAGTGCTTCCTCAAGTATTATAAATGTAGAAGGTTGTAAAAGTATATTATCATTACAATTATGATACCATTATCACTAGGCTGATATAACTATCTCCGTTTGAATGGGCCACATGAGTTCTGTTTTCCCATATTTTGGAGAATGTAATTAATCTGCAGTCATGGGTATCCTAAATTCTGTTCCACAACTAAATGTATACATAGTGACATTAGCTAAACTTCCTCATGTGATTTTTTCCATTTTTTCAGCAAAATACACATAACATAAAATTTTCCATCTTAACCATTTTTATAGGTGCAGTTTAATGTTGTTTTTATATGTATATATTTATATCTACATATAAAAACTGTTGTTTTTATCATCATACAACTGAACCCCTATAAACCATTAAACAGTGCTGTCTCAGTCTCCCTTCTCCACAACAACTACTATTCAGTTTTTACTTTCTGTGACTTTAGACCAAATATATTAGAACCTAGGTAGCTAAATGCAAACTTTAAGATATTAATTATACAAAATTAAAGGCTAACTATTTATCAGCTTCTCTTACATGAGAACCCCAATATAGAAATAAGTTGAGATAAAAAGAGAGGTGATAGGAAAAAATGAGGTAGACTCTGTAGATGTGAAGGGCATTTAGGAAAAATGCCTGAAAGGGAAACTGGAGGGAGAGGAACTAACAATTATCATGTGATACGTTTGTGTATCAATTCCCCAGACGAATGCAATTACTATGTATAGCAGACTTATGCTATTAATAAATGGGAACCCTTGAACAATGTCAAAAATGATGTTAATGAGTATAAATATCATAGAAAACATAATGAAAGCTCCTCAAAAATTAGAAATAAAGCTATCAATGCTCCAACAATCTCAATACCAGGTCATATATATTCAAATACCAAAAAATCAGTAAGTGTAAAGACCTCTGCATTCCTGTGTTTATTCGCAACAGCCAACAGTTGGAAACCTCTTATTGTCAATCAGCTGGTAAATACCTAATAGAAGACACACTACACATATACAATGGAATACTTCTTAAGCATAAAGAATTATAAAACATTGCCACGATATCATTATGTTCACAAAATGAAACGATATCATTATGTTCACAAAATAAAACAGGCATAAGACAAGAAATGCATGATCTCAGGATACGTAGAGTGCAAAACATTAATCTTATAAAAGTTGATAATAGGTCATGATTACCAGAGAGTTGGCATAAAGTGGGGACAGAAGGAATAGGAAAAAGTTGACCAATGGGTACTAAATTGTAGTTAGCTAAGAAATTCTAGTGTGCTACTGCATGATAATGAAAACAATTGATGTTTTGAAAAGCTATAAAAAATAATATTGAACGTTTCCACCATAAGAAATGAGAAATACTTGAGGAGATATGTTTATTATAATTAAATATTACACAATGAATACATTTGGAAATATCAGATGAGAATTCACAATCTTATATAATTATTACTTTTATGTATGAGTTAAAAATACCTAAAATAGATAAATTCATACATTAAAAATAATGATGAAGTATTGTGGGATATGTAAGCTACCTTGTCTTTGCTCAGCCTCAGTCTGATTACAAAGTGCAAGTATCATGTACACATTTTCAACAGTTACATATCCATTGATTTTCTGAGCTGTACTTTTCACTGCTGAGGCTACTAAGTAAATAAAAAGAACCACTGAAATACTTATAACTTGGTTTGCCCATATGAGTGATGTAATCTAGAGTTGTATTTTACAATGATCTAACTCAGTGTTGATCCCAAATTTTGATAAAGTAGAGTTGCTACTAGCCAGCTAATTCCTGGATTATTAATACACTTAAAACTGAGATTAGACCTCTTGGTGAATAGATATGTCTTATAATTTGGGCACAGTTTTACCAGGTATGCTACTTGGTCTTGCTATGAACAAGACTATGTGGAGATTCAGTAACCTGCAGAATTGCAGTTATTCCCTGGGAAACTAACAGAAGAATCAGAGCAGTGAAATTTGCTTATACATGGCTCATTTCTCTTTAGCAGTTTTAGGAAGTTCTACTACAGCCATATATCTTTTGATACGTGGATTGCTACTAAGGGAGAGAAAGGAACTCTAAGTATAAGCTTCCAATATTTCATAACTCTACCTAGACCTGGGCCTGTCCCAAAGCTTTGGCACAAACTTGTTTTATAAGCAATTATTGTCCTTTGGCACATTCACTGCACAATTTACACACTATTACACTTTGCAACTGGGAGTTTTACATTTACTGTAAAGTTTGTACTTAGTGTTTTATAAAACTGAATTAAAATGCTTTCTTTAAAACTTACATTATCTTGAAAAAGCTATTATTAGGTTATTTTTATTCAAGGATAAGCTAATTAGGGAACAGTGGTAATTTTGATTTGATTTAACCAGCCCTCTGTGCATAGGCTAATTATTTGTACATCACCGTAATATGGTAGTCAAAAGTCTCAGAGGTCTACAGAGTGCAGCTCCTCTCATATAGGGACACGAATATAGAATCATAAAAATTTATTCATTAAGAAAAAAAAGAACTACGGTGACCTAGAATTTCATTTTTAGGGTCCAATTAATTTTGTTAATTAATATTTTATCTTGCTAACCATCAATTTACAAACTCATAAGGAGAGAATTTAAAACTTTCTGAAAAATCGCACTGCAAATTTTTTTTAGACTTTTTTTGGCTGGGGCAATATCTCCCTGGAATTAAATACTCCAAGAAAGTTTTTTGGAAGTAACTCCTTGGAATCATAAATCCCAAGAAAATCAATAAGAGATATTTTTAGAAAGTCAATGTACTGTTAAAAACCAAATCTACTGACTTTAACAAAATACAAAGAATTTATCCACACTAGACAACCTTCAGTGATTAAATGAATAACTTGTATTACTTATTCAGTGGTATGATTTACATAAGCACATAATCTATTTTTGGTATCACATACAATAAAATATATCTGGAAAAGTAGTGTTTTGAAATTATCACAATTTGCTAATTATCTCATAAAACTATTTTACTTAGAGCCTATTTCTGTTTGTTCTTCTGTCCTCCATGCCTTATTTCCTGTACATGCCTCAGGATCTCCCAAGGCATTGCACATTTTGGGAAATCCTTCAATATAAAGATATTATGCATAAAAATTCTTTTTAGTTAAATTTATTTTGCTCATAGATATCTTCACCTATTCACCTGTTAGACAAACTCCTGTATGTCTAATTGTGCTATTAAGTTATATACGCTTTTTAAGAATATTCTCCAAAGTAAAAATTTTTTACAATCAATGTCTTTTCTCCCATATGTTTCCATTTGTATCTCATAAATTTATAGCTGAAAGGATAAGTTTCCTGTTGTACAGTATTTAGGGATACAGTTATGTGTCACATTATACTTCACTCAATATGGACAGCCCATATGATGGTAGTCATATGAAATTGCAAAGACAGCAAAACATTCTTTTTGCCTGGTGATATCATAGCCATCGTAAAATCTTAATGAATCCATTTCATTCATGTTTGTGATGGTTCTTTTGTAAATAAACCTACCACGCCACCAGGCATAAAAGTACAGCACATGCTATCATCTATAATACCTAGTAGTAAGTACTGATAGCAATTTAATATGGTTATGTTTTATATCCAGATGTACTCAGAGAGCCTCATTCTGTCATAGGTGGGGATTTGGAAAGGTGACTGGATCGACTTTGGAGGTTGGGTTAGTCAGAAGAGGCCAGTCACTTGGGGCATGGCCTGGAAAGGTGCATTTCCCTCCCTTGCTCTTCCTTTCACTCTCAGCTTCTTGGCCGCCATGAGGGTGTCAATTCTTCCTCTGCTGGGCCCCACTGCCATGCTACCCTGTTTGGAACCTGAAATTTCTTCAAACTCTGAGCCAAAATAAACCTTTTCTCCATTAAGTTGTGTGTATCACATATTTTGTCCCAGTCACAAAGAAAGTCACTAGAACTATGACACTGGTTTACTTATTAATTATATTATACTTACATAATTCTTTGAGAGTGTATCCTACATAGAAAAGCAAGTTTACTGCAAACCAACTTGGGTCAGTCCTTCAAGAGATGTTCTTGAAGTACAGAGTATTAGCAGATGGCAACAGTGCTACCCTTTTTTCTGCACCTAAAGCCTAAAATGAGACCACAGTGAAGTGGAGGACAAGGGTGTTGGTGATGTTGACCTAGTTATTAACAATTAAAAAGCTTAAAAATTATAAAAAACAGAAAAGATTTTACAGAATAATAAAGAAAAATAATTGTGTGCACATTACAATTTATTTGTAATTTGTGCTGTTACTATAAAAGTCAAAACTAGTAAAAGATTAGAAGTTAATGGAGTGAAAGTTACATAAACTAAAATTAATTTATTTTTGAAGGTAGAAAGATTTCATACATAAATTTAGTGTAACCCAAACTGTTTAAATTAACCTTTATGTACTGTACTGGATTGTTCAGAAACTATATTAAACAAAAAGCAGAAAGTTGTTCACATTTCAAACAATGAGCTAAAACTAGCAGTCTTTAAAAAAATATACATTTCACTATTTAAAAAAATCATAGAGCCATGAAAGATGAGAGAAAAATATAATAATCCATTTTTTACTTTTGCAATTTAATTAACCAAACTCATTACTTCCTAACTTCATTAGTTCCCTTTTGAGGTTAAAAAGAAAACTTTTACAGCAAACACAGATAAATAAATGAATTTGGGCATGTATTTGAGGTAGTCTTTAACCTCTCAAGAAATATTTTGAGAATTTATTAGCTATGCAGTGCTATAATTCAGCTAGTAATGAATGATAATGAGTTCATTGTAAAGTTGAAACCAATGATACCATGATTAGGAATTTTCGTTAACCTAGAATAAATAACTAGCTCTAGAGGTGAAATAAGAGACAAAATCACCTCACATAATAAGAAAAAACAATTAGCATATCACTTGATAAAGTATTGCTATTAAGAATCAGCAAAATTTATAATTAGAGAACATTGTAGAAAGGTTAAGCATGAGAATACACACAGTCTATCTAAAGGAAACCTCAACCATTTAGGTTAATGAAATGTCTACGAAAGTCATATTAATTAGCAAGTTCACAGGAATCTAACTTTCCTTTTATACATTCCCGGGTAATTGGGTTAGAGTTTCATAAACACAGATGTGTCTCATCTATATTATCATCCTGTGCCCACCTCATTTAGTCTTTTGTCCATTTTTTCCATATTGATCCATTTGCTATTACATATTACATATTTATGGAAATTCTTTCTTAGGCAAAAACTTCATTTAATGATGCAGCTTTGAAGTTATTGAGAAACAATAAAATTTTTCAAATTTTTAGAAATGAGAATTAAATTTTCAAAGCTTCATTAATATAATATTTGGTAATGGACAAGTAATATTTCCTTAGTTTCTTTCATGATATTATTTCTGCTTAATATTAACCAAAAGCACTTCTTTCATTCAAAAGTGAGAATCTTGTTCATAAAAGCCCAGCTTAAACTGGATAACAGATTCAGCACAGAATTGTGTATGAGCGATTTTATATTATATAGGTAGCAAAAATAATATTACATTTTAAAAATAAACAAAACTAGACTATTGGCAATTGTTACTACCATACTAACTCCATTTCTAGCCCGTAAAATTAACTATTTAGAAGAAAATAACTACCAAGGCAGAATTTATCACTGAAAGTTGGAGTTTATTTTGCATCAACTAAAATGATATCAAAATATAATGTTTTTATCATTATTTTTGTTATCAAATATGTACATATGATTCATTACCTGTGGACAGACTTTGTACACTTTTTTGGTTATGACACCTGGAGATTTGATCTTAATTCTAGGGTTTCAGAGGAAATCAAAACTTGGAAAATTCTATACAGAATTTGAAAATTTTTTCTATTCAAAAGTTGATAAAGATTTTCAATTCAAAATGTAGTAGTAGCTTATATCTAATTAGTCTGAATTCAAATGAAAAAATTACAAACTTAAATTTTTTAGAAAATGCATTTCATGATAGTAGAGAACAGAAAATAGGCATGAAAGGATATTTGATCACTGACAGAGTATCTGAACATCAAAAGAAAATGATTACAGTGGTTTAAGTTCACACTGATGCAGCTTCATACCACATGACACACTTTGTATAATCACACTGTGTAAGTAAACCAGCAATTCTCCTTGCTTGAAGAGTCATAGTATAAAGTTGTAGACCGACAGTATGGAAGAAGTGGGAAATTAAGAGATGTATAAGAAACTCCAACACAAAAAAGTCACAAAAGAGAGTTTCATAAAGATTAAAGATCTAAAACTGCATATAAACTGCCTTGATATATATGAGTAGTCTCTAAATTACTTGTGAATATAATAGACTTGAGATACTCCTGCAGAAAGCAATGACAGGAGCACTAGAAAAGGGTATTAATTTCAACTTCTGCACACCACAAAGGACTCATAATTTGGTGTTTGTATACAAAAATATGAATAATGTTAGAGAAGAGTCACTTCAAAGAAAAATAACAAGACCCAGTCAGCATATCTACAAATTATCCTCCACTAGTTCAGCAAATTATATGCAATGCCTAGACATAAAAAATGAAAACATGACACATAAATACAAAAATACATATAGAATCTTGAGATGTCCATATGTTGGAATTAGAAGCCAAAGAGTGTAAATTAAGTATTATAAATATGTTCAAGGATTAAAGGAATATGGTCAAGAGGATGAAAATATGGGAAATTTCAGAAACAAAAATAAAAAGTCTAGATAATGAAACTATATCGAAAACAGAGGAACTCAGTATCTGACATGAAAATGTCACTACTTTGGCATAGCAATAGATCAGAGATGACCAAACAAAATAGTACACAACTGAAGCCATATCAAGCTTAATATTGCATTATAAAGATTAGAGAAGGAAAAATGAAATTAGAGCAATTGTGTAAATGGAGTCCAAGAATGAGTAGAAAGGAGAATGTGAGATGGAAAAAATGAGAATTTATAAGACAAAAGTTTCCCAAATTGCGGAGAAAATATCAATTTATAGGTTCAAGAAAATAAAAGAACTCTGTATAGCGTAAAAAGGAAGAAAGCAAATGTAAGCATATCATAGTCAAGTACACATAAGATAGATTGAATATGGAAAACATTGTTGACAAAAAAATGAAAACAAATTATATAAATAGGAACAAAAATAAAAATGACAGTTGATTTCAGTTGAACTCTATCAGAAATGAGAATATAAAATCAATGGAGCAAACGCTTTAAAATTCAAAGAAAGAATGACTTTCCAACTCTAAATTCTATATCAGGATAAAATACTTCTTTCTAAAATACAGATTTATTCAGATAAAAGTACTTATGTTAAAAACTATAGAATATATGTTCATCAATACTACACATTAAGCATTATCAAAATATAACACTACCATGACACAAAAAATGTCTCCATAAAGTTTCAAACTGTGAAATATTAGGAAAACTTATACTAAGAAATCCAAACTCTAAATTCTATAATTAAATGAAAAATTTCTGAATGCTAGAAATGAGTCAAAATGAATAAAACTAAGCTACTGAGTTTAATGTTGTAAGACTGAACTACATGCACAACTTTAAATACCCTATAGCTCAAAGTGGAAATCACAAGAAATATTTTGTTATGGAATATAAATAAAGCTACAGAATATCAAAATATGTGGGTTAAAATCAGGAAGAATGCAGAGCAAAAATTTTGTATGAGCAATATTTCAAAAGGAAAGTTAAAATTAATGAACTACTTTTCAACCTTAAATATCTAAAAGTAGAATAAATTACATAGAAGAAAGGAAATGTTACAGAGAAGATTAAAAATCAAGGATGTAGAAGACAGACATAGGGATAAATATTGATAATTCCAAGAGAGGAAAGAAAACAGAAGTTATAAATATCAGGAATAAAGAGATTGGATTTTTATAGAAAAAAGAAGCATTAATGCTATACTACAATATTATAATAATTTTAATACCAAATTTCTTCATAGTTGAAGTGGTCAAACTCCTTGTAAAAATTTACCAAAAATCAAAAAAGATCATAAAATTAAATGGAATGCCTGAAGTATGATACATTATTTTAATCACAGAAATTCGATTATTTGGCAAACTTACATAAAAACTATACAAGATAAAGAGATGAATGAATAAATTCCAGATGTAAATGGTTTCCTCCATGAAGTCTTCTGAACATTTGACAAATCATATAGGAGAGATGATTCAGGAAGAAGGGGCCATGGAGTGGACTGCAGAGGGTCAGAGGGACTGATCCATTCATGTGAACTCATTCAGGAACCAAGACAATTTGTTTGCTCTTTTGGGGTAACAATGGGACTGGGGCCATGTTGCTTCTGGGGCTGGTGTGAGCAGCAACTTCTTGGTCTCTGCAAGACTCCAGTGCAAACTCAACAAAGAATACCCAAATCATACCTTTGCACCACGAAAGTGAACATTCCCACAAAACAGTGAAACCCTCAACTTCAGTTTCCCATGTCTCAAGCAATAGCACATTAAACACTGTGAAACTCAAAATGGCAACACCAGAAGTATCCACAAAGATGACTTCCACCACCTTAAAATCTACATTCAATTAATGGAGTATTTCACCAATCCTGGATATCAACATCCATGATGACCTCAACCACAGTGGTTTAGTGCCATCTGTTTCATCATCAAAAGCAATCACAGCAATCATTCACTCTAAAGAAAATAAAGGATCAAAATTTGATACTGACATCTTTGTTAGTGTTAACCTATTAACACTTGGGAGTTGTATTATTCTCTATCATAGGTGCAGTATACATTCAAAAAGAAGCATTTGATAAAGAACTACAGAAAAAGGTAATGTCATCATTTAAAGAAATCTAAAGATCAAGGAAAAGAGAAGGCTTAACACAGCCTTACATTTGTGCCTTATTATTAGTTTAAAATAATATCCTCTTTTAAAAATAGTATAAGCAGGTTATGCATATAATATATTACATAAATATGTAGAAATTTACCCTAAAAGGACTTGGGTTAGGTTTTTAATTATTTGAAGCTTACAAACAATTTGTGAATGGTTAAATTTATGTTTAGAAAATATACAGTAAGATAAAGCACATCTCATTATTTTTTATAGCATTAGTCACTTAGTATCCATAATTGAAAGACATCACTGAAGGCAGGAAAGCATCTGTATATACAAATAGAGTTTGTCTCAGGACTCAGGATTCTGAGTGCCTTTGTTTCCCAAACAAAAACTTCAGTGATTTTTAGATTTGGATATTTCCTAATTGTTTATGACACACAACAGAAATTATAAAATTGACCAAACCAAATCTGAAGCATAATTTATAACAGCACCAGGATTTCATACTTTAAAAATGCTAGTTGGTTTAAAAACAAATTATACAAAAAATATCTTCAGATAAGACTCTAGATAGTACCAGTGTTAGCATTGTTAATGCTCTATTGAAGCACTGAGTAATGTATGGTTTATTAATGATTTATGAATTTATAGTCAGTTGATATAATTTTTTAAACTGTAGTAGGTAAGTTACAATGTTTAACATGGTAACATTTTATAGATTTAGTTGTAAAACTGGCATAGGAAAAAGCTAGAAGTTAGGTTACTTACTACTGTGATAATATTATCAACACTGGAAATTGCCTTTACTTTGTATTCATTTGCTAATTTTTAACTTTATATTTAGTCAGATTTTTTTAAAATGAGTGTTGCTCTCAATATCTCAAAAATTTAAGTGGAAAATAAACATATTTACCTTTTTAAAAAGCAATAATTTCCAAAAAGGTGTGTAAAACTCTATAAACTCTACATAGTCAAAACTATAGCTTAATGCTAGGTTTATTAAACCAATGATTAGAAGACTTGTTTCAGGGTACTCAACCTCACCAGATGAAAATATTGAATTTTATGTACTGCCTGAGGTTTATGGTAAATTATGTTTTTATATTTAAAAAAACACATGAAAACATAGGAGAAAATGGGCTTTGCAGTAAATTCCTAGAGAGATTTAAGAGAGGAAAAGTCAAAATAGAAAACCTTTTGATCCTTTATTTGGGTATCCTCTGAGTGCACTGCTAAAGATGAAGTGCTATCAGATGCCTCATGTTGATTGAGAGGAAAAGCACATTATTATGTAGACACCAATATTAGCCAATGTATTTTCAATTCTATAGTTTATAATCCAGGGGCCAAACTTGGGGTCAAGCTTTAATAAAGAAGATGTAGACTCTAAATCATAAGAAAACATTTCCATCTAAGAGGGCCAATGTAAATCACAGAAATTTCTAAAAGTCCCATAATGAGCTCAGATGTCCTAATGAACATACACCTATATTTAATAGGTATAAAATATAGCTTTTCCATTAGCTTTTAGATTGTAGAAAATGCCAGGCACTAAGAATTCTGATATAAAGGGGGTCATTTCTACTTGCTGTGTATGATGGCCAATATGATACGGTTGATACAATTTATTTAAAATATAGATATTATTTAATTTATGTAACATATACACTGAGAAAATTTTATGAAATATATATGTTTAGATTGGCTTGAAAAGAAATTCAAACTGATAGGTGGGTTCTATGATTCTAACGTGGGTCTAAGTGGCCATGTAATTACTAATCTTATTTCTTTGCAAGATATATTTAAGATATATTTTACAATAATGAGAAGTTTTAAATTCAACTTATTTTATTTCTTACATTTTTGGTATTTTAGTGTATCTCCTACATATTTTGGTACTTCCATTGGTACTTTGAGAATGAGTTAAAAGTTCTTCTTGAATACTTGTTTTCTTTTGCACTTGGCAGGAAAAAATAACTGCTTTTTAAACATTGTCATTATTGCCTTGAAAATTTCTTCTGCTTTGAGTCAGAAATAATGTATCTATGTCTTTTCTCTTTATATATCACAGCTTGTTACTTGCAAATACGAGTACCTGAAAGAGTTTTTTCATTATCTGCAAAAATTAGGAAAAGTGGTGACATAAAACAGTGTATTTTTTGGAACATATTTTCTTCCTAATTATATTCCTAATTATATTTACTTAAGCAAATGTTCAATTTTGTTTGCATTCTTGAGAATGCATTTACTTAAAGATAAAAACAACTCAATGTATTTCTAAATATTAGGTAAAAGCCATTCTAAGATCTTAAAATGTCCTTGAAAAATTCATAAAATTGATCACTCAAATACATATAAACAAGAATTACCAGCATATCCTAGTAATAATTTTGTATCTTCAGAAGTATAAAGCAAACTCCTGTTACATTCTTCTTATTCTTATACTGACCAGCTTTTGGTATTTCATTGTTACTGAGATTAAATTTAGAATAAAGTTTTTTCTGCATATAAGGTAAAAAGAGATATATAATTTAAAGTTTTGTAAAAAAGAAAGGGACAATTCCAAACTTGTTTTATGAGACCAGTTATACTGATTCTAAACCGTACAAATTCCAAGAATGCAAAATTGACTTTTAGTTTAAAAAGTCATCACTATTCTACTTTCCGCTTCTGTGAGTTTGAATAATGTAGGCATCTCAAGTAAGCGGAATCAGATAGTATTTATCCTCCTGTGACCGACTCGTTTCCTTTAATGCAGTGCCTCCAAGTTCATCCTTTTTATGGCATACTCTGTCCAGCTTCCTTCCTTTTTAAAACTGAGAAATATACCTTGGTGTGAATACACCTTTTATCTTTATGTATTCCTGTGCCGAAGGATGTTTAGCTTGTTTGCACGTTACCAGTAATGCTGCAATGAAATTGTGAATGGAACTGTGTCTTTAAAATCACATTTTCAACTCAAAGATACAAACATAAGACTGAAGACTATAATTCTATTTTTAATTTTTTGAAAAACTTCCATCCTGTTTTCCATAGCCACTGCATCATTTTATATTTTACATTGTCACACACAATGTACAAATATTTCACTTTCTCCATGTCCTCCCTCTCCTATATTATCTTGCTAATATTTATGTATATCTGTGTATGCATATATGTGTGTATATGCTTGTTTATATTTACATATACATATATATGCATGTGTATATATATATATATATATGTGTACATACATTTACACAAACATGATATTTTGACATGTGTGAAGAGATCTCATATTGTGGTTTTGATTTGCATTTTTTGATACCTATAGACACTGAGCATTTTTCATACACCTATGTATATGTATTTCCTTATTCAGAGAATTGTCTTCAAATCTACTGCCCACTTTTTATTCACATTACTACTTTTGGCCACTAAATTGTAGGAGTTCCACCTAGAGTTTGAATGTTTACCCTTTGTTGGAGAATGAGCTATGTAGGGTTAAGCTGCCCACCATGAAAGGACCTTTGGGCTTGCTGAAAAAACTGCTATTCACAATGCTCTGAAGGCAAAATGACACCACAGCTGAGACAGCAGAGGACATGGGCTGCTGACATTCCTTATTCCAGAGCTGTCAACTTTAGAGACCAAAGAGTTCTATTAATTAGAAAAATGTATTGTCTTTGTTCTAATTTCTTTTGCAGGCTTTTGTAACCCCCACTTTCTGCATCCCCCAAATCTGTGGAAACTCAATAAATATGGCGATCCACAGACGTGACTGCCTTAGCTCCCAGAGAGTTTGGACTCTCCTGGATTCTACAAACCACAAATGCATTTAGTCCTTTTCCTTGTGCTTGTCCATAGGACTGAGAGACTGATCAGCTCCCAATAACCCTCTATCAGATATATATATATATATATATATATATATATATATATATATATTATATATATATATATATATATATATGGTTTTCAAACATATTGTCTTGTATTTTTTTGGTAGGGTGGGTTCTAGGAATCAAAATTAGGACCTTAGGCTTGCCAGGCAGGAGCTGTGCCACTGGGTTAAAACCCTGACTCTCTTCTTTATTTTAAGTTGTCTTTTTACTTCTATGGTTTTTCCTTTGCCATGCAAAAGATTTTGAGTCTGATGTTATTCCACTTGTTAATTTTTTATTTTGTTGACTGTGCTTTTAGTGTCTTATCTAAGAAATCTTTCTCAAGATGAGTGGTCAAGAAGAAAGAGTAGAAAGCTTATTTCCAGAAGCTGAATGTGAAAATGTAAACTTGTTATGTAACAGGCATAACATTTCAGTTATATAAGATGAATTAAACTAATTCTATAGATCAGTATTTAAAAATACTAAATTACATGCTTAAGTATAGATTAAAAAGTTAGATTTCATGCTAGGTTCTTACTTTTAAAAATATATATATGCAAATTCATTGAATATGTCAAAATGTTAATATTTTGAGTGCCTTTAGTTAAATTACACAAATTGTTAATATTTTACAGGCAAAGCTATCCATATAATTTATTGTATTAATAGAAAAAGAAAACCATATGATCAACTCAGTAAGCATATACTATGGTTTGACTTGGTTTGTTCCAACTGAAGCTCATGCTGAGACTTCCTTTCTAGTGTTGTAGTCACGAGGAGTTTAAGAGGGGTTTAGGGTAATGGAGGATATGCCCTCCTGGATGGATGGATGTTTTCCTTGAGAGACTGAGTTGATTTTTTCAGGATTAGATTAGGTCTTCCAGGGGTGGATTAGCTCCTATGAGAGGTTTTGTTAGAAGTTTGACCTGGTCCCTCCCTACTATCTTGCTTCCCCTCTATGCCTTCTCCTCTCTCTCTCTCACTCTCACACCCACTCCACTCATATGCCATCTGCCACATTGTGGTAGAGCCAGATGGCAACGTCATACTGTTTGGATGTCCCAGCTACCAGAATCACAAGCCAGACAAACCTCTTTTCTTTATATGTTACCCAGTGTCAGGCATTCTGTTATAACAACATAAAACAAGGACAGCACAGAAAAAAAAAAAAAACTTGGTAAAATTCAACATCTATTGCTGATTAAAAGCTGTCAGCAAACAAAGAAAAAAAACTTCCACAAAATGATATACAACATCCATGACACAAATAGTACTGCATTATATGTGAATTTAAATATTATAGTTTAATGTAAGCAAAAGATATCAACCTTCATTCATTCCATTCATCATGAATATTATATGATTATTTAAGGGATAAGTATTATCATGAAGGAAAAAAATCTTGGTTATTCTCAGGAAAAAAATTTGATCCAATTGTATATGTTCTAAATATTAAACTTAATTTATCAAAATAAACTAGAATATTTATTGTCACACAATTTCCCTTTAAATCATTTATTCGGGTAATTTTCAAACTATAAATTCTTTTGCACGTTTATACCTGTGTTTAGATGCCAGAGATGAAAACAGAACTAGCATCTTCAGCAGTGACACTCAAACTACTATTTCTTTGTTATAAATTTGCAATACAATACAGTCATCCTTTAACTTGTACCTTGTCTAATCACATGTACCATACTTGGTTTCTCCAAATTTAATTTTCTTTTTATGTATAAAGAGGCTTTACTACAGACTTGACCACTTCATTACTATGTCAATACAAGCTATCCATTTGTTCAATTAACACTTACTGAGCAATTATTAGTTTCAGTAATGTGCTAAGTCCCAAAACATAATAATAGACAAGAAGATAATTTCACACTAACCACAGAAAGTGAGGTCTACTCAGTTAGAAACAAAAGAAATTTACAGTCCCAATAATGGGATTACATTACTCCAGAAAACTCCCAACTGCTCTGACAAGTGGGACTAAATCTTGTTACTGCATCAGAAAAGAACACTATACCGTGTCAGGTAAAAATTGTTTAATATTTAGAGAATAATGCTCCATTATTAAATCTATGTGTCTTTCAAAAATATTAAATTCACAGATATTTGGCATCAGATTTTGTTGAAATTCTTCAGTAATAAACTGATGAATTTATTTTATTAGATTCAATTCATTAAAATGTTAATGGGGTACAATGTTTTATGTTATCACACAAAAAATATATTTTTAAAAGCTATTGTCCTGTGTTCTTTGGTTTAATCAGTTTTATTCTAACTTGAACACAGCATGTCAAACAATGACTTGATGTTTTACTATTTACTGAAGAATTTTTTAATATTATTTTATATCATCATGCTATTATGCTAATTTATATTTTAACATTTTGTTTAGTTATTTTAATGAAAAATTTAATAAACTCCTTTGGTATAAAGTTAGTCTAATGAAACTAAAAACCTTGTTAAATTTTTATATTTTATGGTGAAAGCTGAGGAATCACTATGATTTTTGTCATCAGAAAGAAAATTGTAAATTTTTAAATATTACTAATTTAATTCCAATCCATTTTACATGAACTTTGAATGGATTGTATGTATGAATTTTAAGGGATAGAACACAATGAAGTGAATGTTTAGATGCAATTCAACAGGCTAAGACTTTTCCCATCATTTTTGCAGCTTATAAAAGCAAGGGTCACTTTGTTGAGAAGGTTTACCTCCTCCTAACTACAAGGTGGAGAATTGTAAGTTGCCACTAACTGGATGAAGTGAACAGTGTATTTTCGTGCTATGTACACTGAGTGGTAAGATAGACTCACCCTTTGCAGTTCTTCCCCATCCTTTTTCTGCCTTGAGTGTAGAGTCCAGCAGCTTATTCTACACTGTTGCAGTGGTGGAGAGGAGTAACAAATGTTAACAACCAAAATAGACTTACTCCTGCTGGGTCTAAACAACATTCACTTCTGCATCTACAAGCACAACCACAAGGCCTCTTCACATCTAGGTCTATGAGAAAACATCTCAACAGTCTGAAATCCACAAGATCATGATGAGTTCATTTGTCTGTCTGAGATCACAAAAAGGTCATCTCCAGCCAATGTAATTCCACCAGCAAACCCCTATTTTCCTTTCTTGTACACAACGTGTATAGAGGAGTTTTGCGACCTTGCCTTTCACCACCATTCTTTGATTCCCCAATTACTTAGCCAACAAGACACAGTCCTCATTACATACTAAGCTTAGCCTGAAGTGAGAATGGGCATCACATACCAAACATCCAAACTATCTGTTTCCTCTTTGTGTCTTTTTTCTTATTCACAAACTAACCTAGCAATTCAAGGAGCGAAACCACTTTTATTCATATATAATACACAATATTTTAGTTTTGGACCTGGGATGTAACACTCAAGTGCCTGGTAAAAAAATTTACATTTTCCCCTTTCATTTAAGTATTGTCATCCATGCTGAGTAATAATAATAGTAATAAAAACACAAAAGGCTGGGAATTTAGCTCAGTGATGTAAGCGCCTGCCTAGCAAATGAAAGGGTATGAGTTCAATCCCTGGTACCAAACAAACAAACAATAAAATAAAATAAAATAAAATAAAATAAAAAAATAAAAACACAAGAAGTTTTAATTCTGCTACCTCAGTTGACAGTGGTATTTTAAATCTATTGTTAGTTTTATTTTAGATACAGATTCAGAGTAAAAACTCTTAGCCGCTTTTCTTTACCTTGAAAAACAATTATGCTATTTTCAAGGTACAATATTGGAATGCACGTCTAAATTAAAACAGATATAAACATCTTTGTAGTTCAGTTTTCTTTCAAGGAATAAATATGCTCCCTAAGGTCCCAGAACAGATTCCAAAATTTTGAGAACACATGGTGTTATATAAATCTAAAGATATCTAAAATTTTCACTCACAGTGACAAAATATGGGAACAAACACTTCCTTAATTTCAAAAAGATAAATTATATTTTAATATCATCTATAATATAATAAAAATGAAAGTAAAATACCTTCAAATTTTACCCACTGTAAGTTGAGTCCTTCTCTTATTACCTTGAAATTCCGTTCATAAATCATGGCTCATACCCCTTGAATCAATCTTTAAATTGACTGAGTAATTTTTGGGAGAAGAGCATTAGAATTTGGAACAGGTATTACTTTTCTGGTAGATGGAAAACTAGCAAACAGAAATTAGAGTTCTAATCTTTGTGGAGAAATGGATTATAACAAGTTTATGGTTCAAATTTCAGGAAAGTCCTAACAGAAAGATGCATCCAGGGACATTCACAGAAGCGAGAATAACTGGACTACTAAACTAATTGGTAGACGCATGTTCCAAAACAGGGATTTAGCAGGAAACATCTGGTTACACACACCAGACGACTGAGGTGACCTTAAGGTAGAAAAGAGCTGAGAAAACAACACAGGAATGGAAACAAGGTGGGTAGCCCCACAATTACACTTGAATAAATCCATCAGAGATGACGTAGCAACATCTTTGGTAGGAGCTCCTTAAATAATTGGGGTCTTCCTCAGGTCAGGACCAATCATGGACATGAAGGAGGGAAGAATTGTCTAAAATGGGATTCAGCCTTAAATTGGAGAAAGCAATAGAGCTGAAAATCAAACAAAGGATTTTAAACTAGGCAAGGGACTTCGGTTTTGCTGCTCTGACAGCAGCTGCTAGTAGTCCTCACGACTTAGCTTGCACGGAAAGCACCAAGGCGGGTTGTGAAACCACAGAAAACAAGGCACCAACTGTGCAGTTTGCAATCCAGTAATTATAGAAATCCAAACTGAGGCAGGTGGGGATCAGGCATTCATAGCACTATGGACTCTTTCTGGAACTTGAGCATGACCTTCGCCTCTGCTCAGCAGAGGGCAATTGCTGGTCAGGGAGAGAGACTGAAACCTCTGATGTGACAACATCCTCTGGGTGACAGAGATGGAGACTAGCCATACACCTAGCCACCGTTCAAACTGCTTTTCACAAACATCTCCATGTATTTGTGAAATTAGAGAGTTTGAAAATTAGAAATGTGAAAGGTTAAAAATTAGAAACAAGCAAGTGGCATTCATTAACCCTTGGGTCACACACACATGATTCTGATTATTCTATGTTGCCTTTATTTGGTTAGAATTTTGGTTAGATCAGAGATGGATTCCTATGATTATTTGAGAAATCTGATAAATTCAAGCCATACATTGACTTTCTTCCTTGATATTTGAAAGCTATAACATAAGGAGCACTATCTTTCCTCATGAAACAATCCAGTCTTTCTTATACATTAAAACATTCAATTAGCAGCAATAAAAAAACAGGATTCATAAAATATTTTCTTCAAAGTCCTGCATTGTTTTATTATTATGTAGTTGTGTAGATTAAAATAACTGACTCAAAATTGAAGAAATGCTGCAAATTGAGAAACAATTTATGTTAAAAGGCTGCCCTCTTGTGACAATCTGTTGAATATTTTACTGGTAAAGATTGTTCTTATCTATATCCTTTGGAATCCAATTCATAATACAATAAAAAAGAAGAAAAAAACTTTAATATAGTTTTGGATTTTAAAATACCTTCTTTATGTTACTTTGGACAATAAAAGTTTCAATTCAGGTAGTTATGTTAGGGAGTGGAATGTTTTAAACAGTCTCATTCTTTGATAAGTATAGTAGATATATTTCTAAACATACTCAACTCACGTCTCTGCTTTAAAAATTTAAAGTTAGCTGCAAATGTCTGTGAAATATTTCATGAAATTGTTAACCTAAATTTCTATCCATATTACTATAACTAAAATCATCTCTCCCAGTTCAAAAAATCAGTTCATTAGCAAATGTGTCTAATGGGATGGTAAATAGTGTATAGCACTGTAGCTTTAAAGATCTTTGGATCTAATGCAGACACAAATGATGTTACAAACAATTACAAAGCAAAAATTCAAATGTATAACACATGTATAGCATATAATGTATCTGGAATTATGGAGGAAAAGGTACTTAGTCTTGCTTAAAAAAAAAAACTTTAGAAAGGCAATATTAAAGTCACTACTACAAGTGGAAATGAGGTCCACAGCATATTGACATTTGTTAAGTACTTCTTAGATGCTGTAGGCATATCAGTGCAAATGCTAATCTCTATTCTTTAAGAAACTAACAAGTAGAAACCATAATTGAATTTTCTTATCTTTTACATCTCTAAAACTCTACCCTTTTTTATAATTTTGTCAATATTCCATACCACAAATACAGTCATCACAGTAATTTCATGATCTTAGCTTTTAAAAATGTTTTTCAATATTTTATCATTTTTCCCCAGTTACAGAAGCAAAATTGTACTGTACTCACTGATTTCAAGCATACAAAGAGAAGGTTCAGTTAAAACTATAGTAACCTGCAATTCTTTCTGGCTTTATTTTCTAAAATCATGAATCTTTGGGAGAATTAGAAGGACTGTGGAACAGATGGAAAGGATAAAATCTATGTAAATATAACAGGAGAAAAGTTTTTCCCAGAGTTGAAGAAAGCCCCACTGTCTTCACCCTTACATTCCTTTCCCATGGTTAAGAAAAAACAGAAAGGCCTTTTGGTTAGCATTATAAACTAGCACAATTTCCTAAAAATATCCAAGAAGGAATGAAGATTCCAGAAAAAAAAAAGCTAAAAGAGTATGTACAGGCAGAAGGAACTATGGGTAAACTCATGAAAAGATTTTTATATTACCATACAGGAAAAAGCATCAGTGAGCTGATGGGCCTATACATGCTACACAGAAATAGACAAAGATTGGTAGAAACTTGTGTGATAAGAGGTCAAATACCAAATACCATACCCACCATTCATTCTCTATGCTCTGACTCTGTTTAACAGGTGATCTGCCACTAGATACATCCTTAATAACTGGAACATCATTTTCCACTCCCGGGGCTGTTGATAATTGATAGTAAAGCTTATTTCTCAGTAAAATCCCTTCATCCAAGGTATTTACCTTTTCCCATGAGCATATTACAGCCAAGGAATGGTCAATATAGAGATATAAGGGCTTGGTTACCTGGCTCCAAGAGGAGAGAGTTTTATAAGGCCACCACAATCCCTGCGAGGTGAGCTGAGGTCATTCTTGACTCAGTCAAGCTTCTTGCTCTACTCAATCAGATGCTATTTACTCTCATGAGTATGTTGAAAATATCGCACTAGGGTTCCTTGAGTCTCCACAAGTGTGATTTTTGGAACACCTGATGGGTAAAATTCCTATAACACAACCCAGTAAACAGTACCTAATAACACCCTGAGACTAACTTTCCTATCATACAGGTACATGGTAACTTAAAATAGAAATTAACTGGATTTAAAAGGTGCAAAATTCATCTAAACTTATGAAGTGAGTGGTGAATGTACTTCCTAAGAACCTTCTTGTAGTACACATTTGCACTCTGTGTATATTATATGCCCTAGAGTTGAAGCCAGTGTGTTTTAAAGCAAAGTAATGAACCGAGGGGGAAACTCATGTACATACACAGATTATGGGGAGGTGCTTATGATTTAAAAAATAATATTGGACTGGTTGGACTATGAGGAAGACAAAAACAAGGTGAGTATAGACTATCAGTGAATTGTGAGATCATGAGAATATATATGTGTGTGTGTGTGTGTAGTGTAATGTATATTATGTATATAATATTGCATATCTATATTGAAAGCTAACATACACAGTTGTCAGGTGGATGGCATACAACATATCCTTAATTATTTTTCTTATAGTTCCCCTCACCTAAATTGAGCCCACTTATGAAATTTTAATTAAGTTTCTCCTTCAATGAAGTAGGATGAGAGAGTTTTGTCATGTTTTGAAGAAGAGGATGAAGGAAATTCTACCACATCACAGAGCCACATCTATGTATCATACAGCCTTTTTTTTTTTTTTTGGCTTTTTCTAGGCTCTTATAAGAAAACTTCAAAACATCTTATTTCACAGCTTTCCTGCAACAACACCCTCGGCACCCTGGTTCAATGCACATGCACTGACAAGTGCTGAGGGAGGACATATTTCCTTTGTAGCTTAGTTTGTGAGATGTGATTCCAGTGACAAAATGGTGACCCTAACAGAGGCACGGCATATGGATTTAACCATCATATTGTATTGCTAACCACGTAGCTTGTGGGTTGTTTTCTCCACCGTATCTGTATGTAGCTACTTTCCATCTGGTTAAACCTAAAGTATATAGACTATTTGTAAGTAGTCTATATACTCGATGAAATGTTTTAAAAAAGTCCCATTCCCTGGCACTTTGGATCTTTGGGGTCAGATGCAGAGACAACCATGGACGATGTGGTAGCATTAAAATGGTGTTCTGTGTTGAGTTTAATGTTAAGTGCTTCCAAGATGAGAGCAACTGATACATGCAGGACTTCTACAGATTCCCTGGGCTGATTTCAACTATCTGATGAATAGCCATTAAAAAGAGCAATTCTACTTGTCCCACATATATTTCATTTAAATTAATGTGTTCTAATCTCATTCAGTTTGGTTTATTAATTTTAAAATAGGAAATAATCACTCATGTGACACTAGCAATGATTACAGGAATTATCAATACATGTTACCTTAATAATATCAGTATTACTGGCATTATTTTATCTTTACACTACACAGCAAATAATGCAGTTATTTGAATCACTACTGTTTAAACTAGTACTAAATTATTTTTATCATCATATTCTTTTAGATATCACATTTTGCTAATTCTTAATATTATTTTAGACTGACTGCATATTAAAACATTATGTGGGAAAATATTTTTTAAAGAAAACGGTTAATTCTTGGGTCACTTGAAATTCTGCATGTTTTATAAACATTGACACTGAAGTTGTTTTGAATATTTGTTTTCAAAGATGCTTGCATAGGAAACAACTTTGAATTTTTTTTTTTTTTTTTTTGTACTGGGGATCAAGGTCATAACCTCGCGCTTGCCAGGCAGGCACTTGCTCCTCTGAGCTAAATCCCCGGCCCACAGCTTTGAAAATTTAAAAAAAGAGTACCTCCTTTTGGGGCAGAGAAAAGTCATGTTTATTATACAGTATAACATGGATGGCTTCCTCCTCCGGGGAAAAGTTCAGTCATCTGAAAGGCCCTAGGAAAGGACTTAAGCCCACTGAGCTCAGAAGTATTCTGATGTGATGCATCATGCTGATGCCACTTGGCCAGTTCTCTTTATGTTGCCCACAAGCTGGACCTTGTGAGCTGGACATGCTGGCTATGCAACTGCTATGAATGACAGGGTTGCTCTAAATCTGAACCAAAAATCTGATCTTCCAACATCTGTAGACTGTGCCAGGTGAATTTCTTATCTTATAAGGAAAATGAAAGCTCAATCCTTTCACAGTTATCAACAAGTATGGTCCAAAGAGTTTAGTGTAAATTTTTAGGTATAGATACATGTTTGGAATGAATCTGTGAAGTGTGAGAGAAATAAATTTAAGAGAAATGCTGACAGTGACAGGACTTTGTACTTTTTGAAGTTTACTTTTATTTTCCATTTGCTACAATTGATATGCCTCACATAGAGAAAAAAAAATCAATGTTAAATAAAAATATTAGCTACAGAAATCTGTACCTTTCAACATAAATATATATTTTACCAGCATAGTTTCATTATTGTCTAATCATATAGGGAAGTTATTGCTTTCTTTACATTCTTTTGTATCTTCTCACTGTGCCCACCTGTGTTTGTTGTAAGAAGCTCATTGTATTGTGCATTGCTAACAGTAGTACTGTCATCTGAAAACAACTTGAAAAGGAAGACATAATGTTAGCATTCTTTTTACATTATTACTTTGTATATGTACATATATATAATATATAATACATTGATGAGATATGAAATATTAAATTTTATTAAATAATATTTAAGCATATATATATTATTGGGCATCCTCCTCCAAGTTACTGATATACAATACTCAAAATCCACAATTGAAAACAGGAGTTTTAAGTTGTCTCATTGTTTCAGGGGGTGCAATCCATGCTAAGTTGGGTCCAAAGAAGAAACTGTGGCACAAATGTGTGATACACAAAGATCTTTAATACATGGTGGCTAGGAAGTGGAGCAGGGGAATAGAATCAGACAGAAAACAGTAAGGCACTGAACCTAGACCACAGGGAACGCCTCAGTGACCCATTCAAGCATCCCCAGAAGGGAGCTTCACCAAACCCCCAGGCAGATCCCAAAGCCAATCATGTTGACACTCCACCTTACCATAACATCTCCATTTCACATTTCATTATTCTGTGCAAAATTTCCAAGACAAAAATAACCACAGTAATAACAAGTTTCCTTACCTTGAATATGATTTTCATAGTAATAACATAACTATTTTCTTGTTAAGTGAGGTAGAAGCTGTTGGTTTAAAGTATATGCTTAATCACTTTAAAAATATTTTAAAATTTCTACTTTGAGGAATTTTTACCTTGTTCTTCCATTTTCTGATATCCACTTTAATATGTTTTGCTACAGTAAATATCATCTCCCCAAAGTCATTGTTCACACAAAATCTGTGAATGTGATATTTGGAAATAGTCTGTACAGGAATTTGTTCAGATGGGATCATACTGCAGTAGTTTCCTAAATCCAAGACTACATCTGGATAAGAAGTGCATGCATAGTTAGAGAGAAACAGAGAAAATACCATGTGATGACAAACAGATTGGAGTGAAGCATGTATAAGCCATGGAACAGCAAGGCTTGCTGGTTATCACCAGCATAAACCATGGAGCAGATTTTCCCTCAGATCCTTTGGAAGGAACTAACCCTGACAGTACCTGATTTGAGATGTCCGAACTCTACAGTGGTGAGAAAGTAAAGTTTCTTTGCTTTAAGTCACCGAGTTTGTGGTACTTCGCTATAGCAGCCCTAGCATACTAATATATAGGTTTCATCCAATACATTTTGAGATCTAATGAAATAACACTTCACTTATGTAATATTTTGTTTCAATTATTTTCTAATGTATAACATTTTTCAATGTCCTCTTTGACTCTGACTTATTTGGTGGAATATTTTCAAATTTCTAAGAACTAGAAACCTTAAAATTAAAGTTATACTATTAATATTTTAGTTTATGGTATTATAGTTTAAAATTCACTGTGGATATTTTGTCTTCAGAATATATTTGAACATTATTTCTATAATTTAATAATTAGCAGTTGACCAGGAGAGTAAATAAATGGCCATGCAAAGCTTTCTAGAATACAAGAAAATATTAACTATATGCTTTAAGTACCAAATATGCATATGTGTGTATATGTGTGTGTTCATTATATTATTCAGATTCTGTATAAATATTTTAAGGCTCTTTTTTCTTAAAGGATTATGCCATCTAATCCTTTCATTGTATCTATTCCTATTAATTGTTTCACATTTAGAGGTTATATTTGGA
The DNA here is from genome assembly GCA_004027455.1 of Hydrochoerus hydrochaeris. NCBI lineage: Eukaryota > Metazoa > Chordata > Mammalia > Rodentia > Hydrochaeridae > Hydrochoerus > Hydrochoerus hydrochaeris. The sequence goes on along the minus strand of PVLA01006640.1, from coordinate 56,049 downwards.
TATTTATTTAAACATTGATTTTTTTCATCATTAAAAGATAAATTTAATCCACTTATATTTATTCCCATAACATATTTATTCTTAGTTGATAATATTTTAAATGTTATTGTATTTCTACTTCTACATCTTCTGAGTTTCCCGTTTTGTGTTTTTTCTTAATGAACTAAGTTTGTCACAAGACAATAAATTAACCCCTTATATTTTGATTTGTTTTTCCTGAGTTTTCTTCTGAGAATTATCAGCAGGAACCTGGGACATTGTGCTGCCTTGTGTCATCATAAGTTTGAGACAAGACTGATAGACAAAATTTGCTTCCTTGTGAAACTTGACTTACAGGACTTTGATGTGCAGAAGACTTATTTCTTTAAGGAATTGCATGAAGGCAAAAATGAGAAGAAAAATAGAAAAAGAGGAAATCATATGAAGATGATTTATTAGGTCATCAAAAGAATAGTTTGTTGTCTTGCAAGCAGCAGTATGAAATCAGATCCCTAGAATGGTCAACGAGAAAAACAAGACCTTTGGATTAGTAAGTGTGTGAAGCAATTGGGTTTCTCTTATCCATGCCTTTAATATTTAAGAAAATGACTAAGAATTACATTTTCTAAATTCATGATTTCGTGCTGCATCTTATGAGTAGGTTAACATTCCCTGATTTTCCTTCCTTAATTCTCAGTTGTTAACCTTCTTGCTTGATACCACTTGCATTTATGAAACCAAATTTTAATTAATTTCAGCTATGTGTATTCAGTCCAATTGGTATTATTATTTACTGGTAACACTTTTTATTTTTACCTAGTGATTTCTATATTTTGAACTCCTTTGATTCATACCTTGAATGCTGAGTTTGCCTTCCTATCATATCTCACATAAATAGATTCACTACATACTTTATTCCCACATAAAAATCTTTGCATCTGCTTTCCTCCTTCAACTTGCTGTGTTTCTAATTCTCTATGGATATTGGTGTATCATAAAGAATTTGCAGTCTACAATTGTTTCTTGTCTTTATAATTTTTGTTCATTTTCTTTACACTTAGTAAAGCTTTACCAAAGATATATCTAACCACTCCAATTTAATTAGTTTCAACAAAATACTTAATGTTTCCACTGCATATTTTGGCTTTTTATTATATTTTATACTTATTGCTTCTAGTCTGTTTTCTATATATCTTTAAAAATACCAATTTTCTTTCAATTAGACTTCATCTTTGTCATTCTTATTTAAAATACATTGCCTCAACCTTGTATTAAGCAACCTTTCCCTGTTTGCTCTAGAAACATTCCTTAAACATTTTTTACCACTCACTCATGGCATATTTTATACTATTATTGCTCCTGATTTAAAACGTTATTGATTTATAATTTCCTAAATGTATTTCTTTAATTCTTCATATTTTTTAGCATCTTAGCCAGTGTCTATTTTCATACTCGTATATTGGATTTTCTTCCTATTTGTCAGCCTTTCTTTATGCACAATGTGTGCTTTTTGAGAACTGAATGCACAGATGTTTACTAAAATATCACTGGCTTCTCATAATAATATAACGCATATAAAATGTTCAGATTTATTTCTCCCAAATATCCTTTGCTTCCTGTAACTAAATCTTAATATGGACTTTTTGTTTCAGAACAACTAGATAGAGTATAATTTGTTTTCACCTTCACAACTCCAAGGAGGTTATCAACTGCCTGGAAAAGTGGATTCTTTTGGTTGTTCTTAGTGTTTAGCCATTTAATCCCCTATTATCAAATTGTCAGGGATGTAATCAAATATCTATTGTCTGCCTAATACTTTGCAATTGTTATTATGAATATGAAGAATTAAAGAAGATTCTGATTATCTGAATTTACTCTTTTTATTCTACATTTGATAGCTCCAAAGATGCATTTAGTAACTCCACCAATTCTTAGTTATCTCAAATCTTAATATGTATAAAGTTGAATTATTAACTCCTGCTACTACTATTTCCTACAAAAACATTCCTGTTACACACTTTGCTGTTATAGTTAGCCATATACAATTTGGCTTAGACCAAAACAGTTTGGTTTAGAGCCTCTATATTGATAAATTGGCATTGCTGTGGTTTTGCCTAAAAATACCTAAATCCAACACTACTTCCACCAGTATAACTGGTGGAAGTATTATACTGTATATTATATTATTATACTGTTAGCCAGCATGTGTATTGATGTATTAATCCTATTTCTGCTTTCCATTTTACCAGGATCTTTCCATAATGTAACAGACTTTGCTACTCTCATGGTTGAATCTCATCAGTGACCATACCTTATGCTTAGAATAAAAAGCAAACTATTAACATGGCCATATTAAAAGCCTGCTTCTTGTCATTGTCCCTGACTTCTACTGTTAGAACTGTGTTTCTGAATAGCTAAGCTTCCAGCTCTATAGCCTGGCTCCCTTTTCCCACATGCTGTCTTGCCTCAGGTCCCCTCACACTATCTGCTTGTTCACAAATGCCCAATCTGGGCCACAAGGAGTAAAGAGTTTTCTTGAGCTGTGTTTGGACTATATAACAAAGTAAATGTGTTTAAGTTATAAAACTTCCTTTAGGCTGGGAAAACAAGCAGCCAGCTCACCTCTCTGGTAAGCAGCTATGGCCTGGCATGCCACAGCTGCCCCAGAGCGAGAATCATCATTTTCTAAGCTCTGCGTCATGTTGGAACTTGGGGTGCTGAGAAAACAAGCAGCCAGCTCACCGCTCTGGTAAGTGGCTGTGAGCCTTCTGGTGCATGGGCTAAGAATCAATCCATACCCCCCCGCCATTAGCAAATGGGAGCCAGAGATCTGAGTATCTCTTGGGAGGATCAGTGTATGCAATATAACAAATTAGGGGGATATTGGAAAATATCTTTATTACTTTTTTGCTCTGTTCTGATTAATGGCATTGCTCTATTCAATATTCTGTTTTTATAAATTCGGTATTTCCTTCCATTTTGTTGTACCTGATTGAAAGAACAACTATTGTGAAGAAAACGAGATATACTATTGTATGCATTACTGTTATCCTGTTGTGAGGTTCTGTACCAATTTCACTACACTGTCTCAATTGGCTTTGTTCTGTCTTGTTCTGCTGCATTTTACTACCTTCAAAATAATAATTATAAAATAATTTTAAAAAGAGAGATAACGAAGTAACAAAATACCTCCAAAAATTCCCAACTCCCCCAAAGCTGATCCATGAGGCATGGATGAGGAGAAACTCAAAAACAAAGCAACAGAATTATACAAGTTGATTAAAAAGTAAATAACAACAATAAAACAGATCAGTAAGGTACTGAGCATGCTGAAATATGATATAACTAAACAGATAATGGGCTTAAAAAGCAAAAGGAAGAAAATAAAATGCTCTAAAGGACATAACTGCATGTATGTTTAAGTGTGTAGGATTGATAACCATGTTGCTGAGTTTTTGTTGGAACGTTGAACAGAACTGTTGCAACCTTACTGTTTGAATGTCCACTTTGTATGCTTTAATTTTGTAACTTGAGCAACTATATCCAAGAAGACAATATGTATCAACTAGTGATTTTTTACTGTTTATCGTTTTTTGAAATTTTGTAGTTTCTACCCTTTTTTCTGTTTTTTTATCTCTTTAAATAAAATTTTAAAAACCTTCCTCTAATTTTTGCATTTCAATTTGCTGTTTTATGAAATTAAACAATTTTAAAAGTAAAGGAACTTAATAATTTCCAGTCTTCATCTGCACACAGAGGTATAGTAAAATACTAGCATAAGCGAACATTATGTTTTGGTAGTCACTGTGTTTTACTTGATAAATCACACATGCACACGTAACATCTTATATATAGGGGTTTTTAAATCAACGAGCTATGTGTGGCTGTGTTTGGGGATGAAATTAGCAAATCAGCACTGCGATATCTCTTCTCCTATTCAGCTTTCCATTGCTGCCTACAAGAACTTTGCAATAGATTCATAGTCACATTATAAGCTTAAAAGTTTACAAGCATGTGGAGCTGCATTACTAGCTGTCCAAGGCCACATACAACCCATGGGCCTCCTAATGGACACACTTACCCTTGATTGTTGCAGGTGGCTCTTCTTAGCCTATGCCCTCACTTTACCTGTATATGGAGGCTTTCTTTGACCATTTCAGGTAACTTAATCCCTCAAGTAAGCCTATTTCTACTCACCATTATATTTTATCACTGTTCTATCAATCCCTAAACTTATATTTCTGTTAACTTGTTTATTCTTTGCTTTATCCACTAAGAGCTCAGCTCAAAAAATTCAGGAATTTTGTATACTTTGTTAATGCCTATGACATCACCAAAATCAGACATATAATAAATAGACAATGCATACTTGATTGATAAATGCCTACCTAGCCATGTCTTCCTTGTATACCACAAATTCCTAGAAACAGTACAGCTTTTTCTTACCATTTGCATTCTCTGTTTCCTGTTTCAGAATGCATGTTACTTCACTTTTACTGCATAATGGTGCCTTGACACGATAAGCACTTTGCATAGTTTCCATGATTTTATGGATTAGTTCTGTGATTTTTCAGCTTGGGTTGACACTCCGCCTTTCAGCATCTTGTCAGTCTGGATAGTCCAGGGTTGCCTGAGGTACCTTAGTTCTCCTTCACTTTGTCATTCAGCCAGAAGCCTGACTTGGGTTTTTTAACACAAAGTATCTGAATCCAAGGACATTAAGTGCTTTTCAGATCATTGTTGTGTCACCTTGTCTCTTGTCCAAGTAACCAAATTTTGACACTTGTATAATCTCATAGTCACAGTTTGAGTGAGCTGCTTATAAGGATGTTGCAGAGCCTGGAGTGGCGTAGGTGCCTGGATGCCAGCTCTTGGAGGCTGAGGTGGGAGGATTGCAGTGAGTTTGAGGTGAGCCTGAGCTACATAGTGAATTCAGAGCCAGCCTGAGCTACATAGTAAAATCCTGTCTCTAAAATACAAAATAAAAAAAAAAAATACTGTCACAGAGTTTAGACTAAATTGGGGCTTATTACTGAAACAATCCCCCAAAGAAGCAAGTTCTTATAACTTCCTTATATTTGCTTCTAAGGTATAATTTCTCTGGCTTTGGAGGTGTCTGATTATTGCAAAATGAAATACATAGGAAGAAGGTAATGAAGAGTGGGAAATACCTCAACCTCACACAGCAGTCATTTCCTAGAAGATAAGTGACCGTGACCCTTTGCATGGGAACTGAGGGAAGCAGAGGTTATCAGGCTCTTCTCTCAGCCCCATTCTCTGGCCGTCCTCTTTAATGCAGTGTTTTATGTCTGACTTCTGAAATTTCCTCTTAGAATTTGAAAAATTGTGATTAGTTACCATAGATTGCATAGATTTTCAAACCTAGATTCTATCTGGTTCTTGTCTTGACTTGTTGATCTAAAAGAGAGGAAAGTATTACTATAACATCATCAGTTTAGTCTTATCACAGCTCCAATATATTTTCTGATTACTTTTTGTTTATATTAAAAATGTACATTTTATAATCCATAAACATCAATCATTTTTTTGGTAAAGAATGTAAGAAATTAAGGTTGAAATAAGATAATCCTTATGCTCAGTAGTTCATATTTTGTGCAACTATATCTTACCTTTGGTAATAAAAGTTTCTTTAGAATTAGTTGCATTGTTCTAAGTCACATGGTTCTGAAAATACATTGTTTTTATCATTACAATATAACACATTTTAAATAAATCCTAATATTCTTTTCTCCTTGCTCTCCTTTGCTCTTGGGAAGAAAGATGTAAAGATGTATATTTCTCTTTTCACTTAATGAATATTCTTCTAAGAGTAAGACTCCTTCTAGTTTTTTCTTCATTCTCCTTTACTGATTAATGAATTATTTATTTAACTGTTGTAGTACTCGAGCAAACACTCCATCCCTAAGGTATGACCCCAGTCCCTGTTCTTATTTCACTCTGAAAAGTTTCACTTTAAAAACTGCCTCCAAAGACCTTTTTTCCAACTAAACATTTCTCCAACAAAGTCTTAAAGAGCAGCACAATACTGTCAAATATTGGAAGATAAAAATTTCTTCAAAACTAGAACAAGTCTAATTTATGAAGTTCCAGTGATTTCAGAATTTTTGCCTGCAGGAGTCTTTGTTTGCTTATCTTAAAATGGTCTTTTCTCCTAAATAACTAGTAAAGGAAGAACTGAAAATTATCATTTTCCTATGTGTTTAAATGTTAGTAAATACTTCAGTGCTTTACTTATATAAGTAGGAGAACATTCAGCACTACATGAAATTTATTAAATGCTGCATTTGTCTTGACTAAAATCATTTAATGCTGGGATCTGGTTTTACTACATTTGGAGATAAGAGTTTATCTGCTGTACTTTGAGAGCTCTTTAATCTCTAACCAGACCACATATAACATTTTGTTCTTCTAAATATACTGCATCCACTGGTTCTTCCTACTGCTCCTGACTAAACTAAAACCAAAACAAAACTTACTGCTCCATTTATTTACTTTTGTCATTGAACACATATTTATGGAGTCTCTGAAATGAGCCAAGCATTCATTAAGACCCTAAAAATTCAAAGATGTATACAGTTATCTAAAATTTGTCACTCTCAAGAAGTTCACATTCTAGTTATAGATACAGACATCTAAGTGGAGACTCATAATACCCATGCTACAATAATATTTCTGGTAAAGTCTAAGGGGGAACTATGCCTGAGATAGACAACAAATCAACATAGAAAAGCTCAAAGAATGGCCCATTTGGGAAGAAAGATGTAAGGGAAAATCTGAGCTAAGAGCTAGAAGATGCTGATGAGATGAAACAGTATTCAGTAGGGTCCCAGTGAATCTGAATAAATGAATGCTTGTTTTGACTATGCAAACTGTGAGATACTGTGTTTCATTTCAAGCGCTTTAATCATGGTTGGTAGTTTACTTGCAAATACATTATTCCACATTTTGTGAAATAAAATTCTACCCTTAGCCAACAGCCAAGCATTCCAGAAATTTAAGCCATGGTGCAGAAATCCACATTCATTTCATAAACGCCATCTGCATGACCAGCTGTTCACCTTTGAAATTTTCTTTTTTTGTTTAAATACCACATGTTCATAGGAAAAAATGATGAACGAATGATAAATGATGAATGAAAATGTCATCTGTGCTTTGAAGGCCTGCACTTTCATAACTCCAAAGGCATCCCCTAATATTCACCAACAGTGTTACTTATACCATCTGAAGAAGAAAGTTGAAATTGTCTTGGGAAAGGATTTAAGCTTTTTGCAGTTTTTAAAGTGTCTTCATCCTAAGACTCTGAAAGTACATGACAGAAATAACGTGTGTGTGTGTGTGCACGTGTGTGTGTGTGTGTGTGTGTGTGTGCATGCACAAGCCTGTGTTTCAGCATACCAAGATGGGCATATTCAGCAGATTCTCTGTCACTTTCAGACATTCATCAGACACATCACTCTTTCTCACAGATATCCCATTATGCATATTTCTTTCACCGAGAATTTGACTTCCTGTTCATCCATTCATCTGTTCAGTCTTTCAAAATCTTCATAATGGCCAGTATTTATGAAGTAGAAAAAAAACCAAAATACAATTTATTCCCAATATTGTTAATTGTCCAAAGAACTTTTTTTTTCTTTCTTTGTCCTGTTACTGAGGATGATAACATACATAACTCATAAAACAATTGTGAGGATGTGTGAAACATTGTGAGTAATGAACTTAAAGCACAGATTGACAAATAGTGTTATGGCTTTGATCTTAATTGTGTCCCAAAAGTTTATGAGTTAAAGGCTTGATTCCCAGCTGATGCCACTATTGGGTGGTGGGGAAACATTCATGAGCTAAGTGCAGGAGGAAGGAAGTCTTCTTACTGTGGGAGTTCCCCTACAGAGAATATTGGTATCATAGCCCCTTCTCTCTCTGCTTCCAAGCTACCATGAGATAAACAGGCTCCTCCATCATGCATGTGTGCTGTTTTGGCTTGTTTCTAGATGTACCCCTAAAACCTCAGTCATAGGTGGACCTTTTTAAGAGTTTCTTGGATCTGTATGACTTTGGGATTCATTGTTCAATGCTATGATCAGTGGTACTAGGATTAAGGATATGAGTGTTACCTGCCATATGTAGCCGGGGTAAAATATAAGGGATAGAAAGAGTTGTGGTCATCCCTTGTTGCTTTGCCTCCTTCTTCCTGCCATGAATTATTTTCCCTCTACAATGCCACCCTGATTATGGACTGAAACCTCTACAAACTTTGAGCTAAATATATCTTTTTTCCTTTAACTTCAGGTGTTGAGCATCCTGTCTCAGTAACAAAAAAGTAACTAAGACTTTTGCCATGAAGTTCTGCCTAACCACAACCTCACAACCAATAAGCCAATTTACCATTGACCAGCACATCTGAAACATTGAGGCAAAGTACATTTTTCCTTCTTGGTTTTCCTTGTTTTTTTGTCAAAGGAATGGAAAATTAACTAACATAGTAAGTATTCATCATGTATTGGTTATTGTTTTAATAATATGACAAAATAGGATGATGTATAAACCATAAATATTATGACCCACAACATTTATATGAATATAAGTAATTTTAAGTACATTTATAGAATTGTGCCTTGTCTCTTTTGGAAATACACACAAGATAATTGTCCAGCACATTAAAATGGAATCACAGCCCTCAGCATAATGCTATTTGTGTTTTTGATGTGTTGTCTTTTTCAGCAATACATAAAAACCAGTCGACTTTTCACTGTGTCCATTCAGCATTTCAGTTGATCATTGTGGGAAACAAGGATAATATGCTATTTCCTTGGTGATTTGGAAGGGTGACATTTAAAGCAGTATTACCACAGACTCTGAGACTTATGTAAGCAGACATCTAAAGGATAAAAGAATTTAGCTAGACTTTATTGCAAACACCAAAGATCTCAACACTCTGGAAGGCTGAGGCAGAAGGATCACAAGTTTGAGCCCAGCCTGAGCAACTTAGTGACATGAAGAAAGAGAGAAGAAGAAAGAAAGGAAGGAAGAAAGAAAGAAAGAAAGAAAGAAAGAAAGAAAGAAAGAAAGAAAGAGAATTTAATCATTTATTTCTGTTGCGTATTTAGTTCATTGAAAACATCATACCTTCCCATCTTCATGTAAAATATTTGGTACACTATGGCCATTTTTCTATTTGTTTTCTCAGATATTTGCTACAAATCTATGTCCTTCATTTAAAAAGTTCATTTCCCCTTCTTTTTTGATCTATTTTCTAACAATTTGAAAAAAATATTATTAAAAATATTTCTTACACTGATACACTGGATGGTCACAGTAGTTTACTGATCTCCAAACCATGAATGTAAACTAAGAGACTTCCTGTCTATGAAAAATTTTACCTTTAAAAAACAGGGGGGAAAGGGAAAAATAGGACTCCCAAGAAGTTATGGAGATATAAATCCCATGAGCATTTTGTAAGTTTGCGTTGTTGTAAGTTGCACTGTTGAGCTATCCTTGGAATTCTGTGTGAGCTGTAGCAAGAAATGTTCACTGAGGCTAAGGGTGTCCAAAATACTATGAGACAGAAGTTGACTAACGTCTTTCAGTTCCTCTGAAAGCCCAAGAAATCAAAAATACTAAATATTTCTTTTCCTAGTAAGAGATCTCCTGTGCATTTTATTTTATTTTATTTTAAATTTTACTAATACCAAATTGAAATTCAGAAGCTTCTAGAAACATCTGGAAAACTATGGGGTATATGGAAAATAAATTATAAGAGTTTGTGTTTTTGTTAAGAATATGAGGAACTTGTGGGCAGGTGGCTGAGTAGAGGAGGGGAGATTAAAGGTGTCTCTGTAGAATACACCCAGAGGCCAGTGGAGCAAAGTGCAACAGCAACAACTAAAGGAGCAGGTTTCATGAAGGATTCAAGGCAAATAGCACAGTCTTCTAGTTTCTACCTGGATCACATATTTAACACCTCAAGAGCCATCATAAAACAATATTTTCCCATGGGGACAATAATAGTTTCAACTCACATTCAGGTGTGTTATTAGCCAAAGGATATCATTACATGACTGAAGGGTCCTTGCACGTGTGAGGTGCTCAGCTGGGTCCAATGCATAGCTCATATATTGGAAACCTAGGCTATGCTTCCTCCAACTGTGACTGTATTTAGAAATAAGGCTTTAAAGAGACAGTTAAGTTAAAGTGAGGCTGTTAGTGTGGGTCTTAATCCAAGGTAATTGTTGACATTACACTAAGGGGTAATTTCGATGCAGGAAACACCAGAAATGCACGTGAAGAGAAGAAAGACCACATGAAGACACAGAAAGATGTCAGCTATGGAGGGAGGCCTCATAAGAAACCAAACCTGGGGCTGGGGATTTAGCTCAGTAACACGAGTGCCTGTCTGGCAAGCTCAAGGTCATGAGTTTGATGCCCAGTACAAAAAAAAAAAAGAAGAAACCAAACCTGCAGCCACGTTGCTCTTAAGAATTCAGACTTCTAAACCCATGATAAAATAAACTTCTGTATTTAAGCCATTCACAGTGGTATTTTATTATGACAGTCCTAATAAACTAATACAGGAGAGCATAGCAGTTGGAAAACTGTTTCAGAAACATATTTAAAACAAACTTTAGGGACACAAGGGGAAAATGTCCTAGCTTAAGAATTTCAGGATTGAACAGGCAAGATGGAAAAGGGTAATGATATTTTGATTAATATTTTAAGTATAATGATTCATAATTTTAACCAATAAATAACCAACACTTTCAAACTTTGAAGGAACACATAAACTGGCAGTTAAGAACAGGGACCCTGACTTCTTAGATTCAAATTCTGGGGTGTGTGATGCTAAGCTATGTGCTTTAGTTTATTCATTTGTGGAGAAAACAACTAACTTCATAGGTTTCTATAGAATTCAATGTATTTATTTTAAAAGCAAAGTAATCTAGGTGGAATGATTTTATCATCATCACCATGAACAGTTACTATTGAACAGTACTTTATTGAGTCAATCTTCATGAAAATTCTTCAGATGACCAGAGCATGGCAAGATAAATTAATTTACAATCCCATAATTATTAATAGATCAAAGAGTTAACTTTAAACATCACAAAACTATAGGTTATTTATGACACTTTACTGAATTAAAGCCTTTATTTACAAAACATTATCAAAAATACTGAGTATTTATATTTACAAGGTTCATATTAGCCCAAGTGAAAAAAATAAAAAGAACAAAGATAAGAAAGGAAGAAGTTAAATTATCATTATTTGCAGATGATATGATATTATACATAGAAAATTCCAAAAATCCCACCAAAAACTTATAAATTTAATATTCAAATCTATTAGCATAGTGGCATACAAAGTCAGCATTAAGAAATCAATAGCATTCTTATACATGAGCAAGAAACTCACAGATAGAGAAATTAGGAAAAGCACACACTTCATAATAGTATCAAAAAATGAAGTACAAGGAATTAATGTAACTAGAGTGTAAAGTATATGTACAGTGAAAATTACAAGCACCCTAAAAAATGAGATTGAAAGGGATATCAGAAAATGGAACAATACCCTTTGCTCATGGACATAAAGAAACAATATTGTGGAAATGGCCATATTCCCAAAATAGTTATACAGATTTAATGTAATCCTGATCAAAATGCTATTAACATACCTCACAGATATGAAGAAAAAATTCCTAAAATTAATTTGGAGACAGAAGAGACCTAGAATAGCAAGAGCAATCCTGGTCAACAAAAGCAAGGCAGGAGACATCACAATCCATGACTTGAAATTATATTACAAAGCTATCATAATAAAGTCAGTATGGTACTGGCAAAAAACAGATGCAAAGATCAATGGGGCAGATTAGAAGATGCACACACAACTACAAAGACATTCAGCCATCTTATCTTTGACAAAGAGGCCAAACATGTTCACTAGAAGAAAGTCTCTTTAATAAATGGTACTGAAAAACTTGGCTTTTCACTTGCTGAAGACTAAAACTAGACACATGTCTATCACCATGGACTAAAGTCAAAAATCAATCAAAGATCTAAAATTAAAACCAAAACAATCAACTGGAAGAAAAGATAGGTAAAATGGGTAGGCAGAGAGTTAACAAAACCCAAACTTCATGACAAGTCCTTCAAAGAATCAATAACTGGAATCTCATTTAAAAATTCTGCACATGAAAAAAATCACCAACAGTGAAAAACACCCACAGAATGGGAAAAAATTTTAACCAACTGTCCCTCAGAATTGAAAAAAAGGAATTGAAAAAAAAAAGTCATGGCCCCCAAATGCAGAAAGCCAATCCAAAAATGGCATCTAAGATAAATATGCACTTCTCAGATAAAGAAATACAATGGCAAATCAGGCTATAATCAGGAAATCAACCAATAATGAATACTCATGGGACTGCAGGGAAAAAGGAACTCTTCTCCACTGTTGGTGGGAGTGTAGACTGGTACAACCACTGGGGAAATTAGTGTGGAGATTCCTCAAAAAACTAGGATTAGAGGTCCCATTCAATCCAGTTATTACCCTTCTGGGAATTTTCCCAGAAGCAATGAAATCATACCACAGCATTATATGTTCACCCATGTTTATAGCAGCACAATTTGCAATAGTTAAATCTTGGACAATCCAAATGCCCATGAACCATGGAATGGATAAAAAAGATTTGGTATTTTTATATGATGGTATAAAAGCTATAAAGAAGGATAAACTCAAGGCTTTTATAGATAAATGGATACAACCAGAGGCCATACTCATAAGTGGAACAAATCAGACTCTCTTGTAAACATTGTATTGTCTCCCTAGTGTAAAAAACTGAGAGAGTAAACAAGATCCAAAATGTACAATAGCTATTGTAAAAATGAAAGAAGAAGAAAATGCTCAAAAGGAAAGAACAACTGGATGGGGAAAAGGAGAAAAAAAGAAGGGAAAAGAATAATATATATATATGATAGATAGTTATACTACTAATCTCTGTTAGTTCATCAAAAAGAACGATTTGTGCTTTCATTGCTTGATCATTTCTTCATGCCTATATCTTGTAATCTAAGCAATTTCATTGAAGATAACAATACACAATATATTAACTATTGTTAATCTCCTATTATTTTGTCTTGAAATTCTGTATAATCATTTTTATTCTTTTTTCATTTCAAAATTTCAAAAATGAGCATAAATATTCAGGACCTGGGATGTAGCTCAGTGGCACAGTGCCTTCCTGGCAAGTGGGAGGCCCTAAGTTCCACCCCCAACAGCAAAAAATAAATAAATAAATAAAAATAAATAAATACATGTCCATATCTTCAATTGAAGGTAAAAATTATATTGATTAAACAGTGTAGAGAAGCACTAAGCTCCCCTAGGTTTCCATTTTACAAATGGGAATGTTACCAATAGATGGAAGGAGCAGGAGAGAAGAGGGGGAGAGAAGAAAAGGAAAGGGTAAGAAGAAAGAATTAAGATGCCTTATGCCTGGGCTACCCACCATGAGGAAGATAATCATGATGTGCCACAAACATGCACTATTAACAAATTATAAAAAAATGAAAAAGAATAATAATATATTCATTTATTAAAATAATTGAGGAGAATAATCAATGGTAAATATTTTAGGAAAAGTATAAAGTAACGGAAAGAAGCAGCTTTTATGAATATAACTAGTACGTAGCCTGATCTGGTTACACCCCTTGATAATCTCAGAACTCTTAGGTGGTGAAGCAGGAGGAGCACAAGCATAAGTCTCACTGGGCAATTTAGCTACTCAGTGAAAGACTGTCCCAAAATAAAAAATAAGAAGGGGCTTGGGGTTGTAGCTTAGTATGAAAGTCCAGAGTTCAATCTTCAGTACTGAAAAAAAAAGAAGCAAAAATATTCGGAATATTTTACATATGCATTTTTATTTTCTATACTTTGGATTCAAGAAATAAAATATATCTGAATCTGAGATAGAATAATATATTCCAAAAGACTAAATCATTCTCATTTACAAATTCTTTGATTCAGAAAAAAATTACATTTGTTAGAAGTTAAATATTCTTCTCTGTGCATGTGACAGGTTTCAGAAACAATTCCTCTGATTCGTTAATTACAAAATTATAGCTGCACACTGGTGGTCTGTGAAAGGAAAAAAGAGACAAAATAACAATGATTAACACAGTAAACTTTATTTCTTTGGCATATTAATATTAGACTATTCTAGGTCTGTGAAGAGCTAACTCTCCAAATGCAGGCATTCGGAACAAACCTGTGTGATCTACAGGACTCCACCTCATGTAGTTGTGTAGGGATGAAGTAGACATAATACTTAATTCTCCATTTGAACATGTCATTGCTGATTCACAAATACTTAACATTGTGTAAGAGATATAGCTGGATACTGAAATCTGTTTTCAAATTTTAAGGGAGAGGGGATTCCTTCCAATATGACCACCTCCAGTGAAGAGTAAGAGTGGAAAATATAGGCAGATGTTGCCAAGCTGTCTTATAAATCTTTTTTGCCACCCATTACAGTGGCAATAGTAACACCTAAAGTAGTTATATCTTGAAGAGATTATATGTATACATACATATATATATATATATATATATATATACACTAGTTATAGACATAAAAAATCAAGACTGTAATGAATTAAGCATCTTTTTCAGTTGCAAGATTATCAGATCTTATCTGGTAATTTTGAAGAACTGTCAAAAACAGAAATCAATGAAAATAAAAGGTGATTGATTGGGGCTGGGAATTTAGCTCAGTGGCGTAAGGGCCTGCCTGATAAGAGCAAGGTCCTGAGGTTGATCCTCGGTACAAAAAAAAAAAAAAAAAAAAATCGGCAAAATCTCAGGAAGGGAACAAAACAAAACATGGCGGAAAATGGGAATTTCCCGGCCGACTATAGTGAAGCAAGCAGGAGGAGCCGTGTCAGCTGCACCGAGGACGCAGGTCCCCTTCAGTTCCCCTGCATTGCTCTAGCTCAAGAGACCCTCACTTCCAGTCTCCTGCCAGCTCACTTGAAACTCCTTTGAACACAGGTTTAAAAAGCTCAAGAGATTTTTCAAGTCTAGTCATGTTAGTTTTAAATACAGCTGCTGAAAACTAATAGAAACAGTTATTTAGACAATTAGATTTTTATTTATGAAAGTTGATTTAGGATATCATGGTATTTTCCATTTGAGTTAATAAAAAGTTTGGAGTTTTCATTTTAACAGTATGACAATAAAGATTAGATGGTAACATTTCAAATGTAATATTTTTGCATGTTCTCAAAAGTAGCTTTCACTAACTTGTCAGAGAACAAAATTTGTACGTTTGTTATTTATTTATTAATTTGAATCTGGGTACCGTTAATTGAACTCGGGACCTCGTGCTTGCCAGGCAGGCACTATGCTGCTAAGCTATATCCCTGGCCGCTGTACATATGTTTTTAGAATAACTACATACAATTGAAGGATTATACATCTCCATTATTAGGAAATAATTTTATCTGTTTGTCCAAATAAATGCATGTGCACTTATGCAAATTCTCCCACTCTTCTGCAACATATCATCGTTTGATGTGCTTTTAAGGTCCTGAACTTCCTGGATGCACCTCATTTTTAATTTTTCATAATAGGATAAGTATATCATCAGACATAAGTGGATAAATTATCGCATTCATATTGTAATTGTCCTGTTTACATATTTATCAAATACTAAAGAATATTAAAGCAAATGTTTTTGCTTCTTTTATAAAATATAATGAATGTAGTAAATATATAATTTATTGAATATTCCACATTTTATAAAGCTTCCACAAAATCTGTAAAACAGTTTCATCAGTTAAGAATGCCTGTTAAAGCTGAATTTCATCAAAATGTACAAGAAAAATAAATGTTCTTTCCACTGTGACCAGTCCTCTAATTTCATTATCATCATTCTAATTTTCACATGTTAACTCTGTGTTATGTATAGTCTCTTCTTCCCAGACAATAAGTTAAAAGAAAATGTGCTTTGTAAGTTAGAAGAAAATGTGTGATGTATTTGCAACTCTCATAAAAATATTATATTTGTTTTTTTAATTTCAAAAAGTACGCTATTAAATCTTTCAGGCTTTGTTTGCCATAAATTCATAGAAATGAAAATATAAAATATAAAGTTTAATGGAAGAAATCCAGTGAAATCCCTAAAGTTTAAGTGCAAGCTAGTTATTAATTTTAATCTGTATGTCACAACAAATTACAAATATTGTGCAGGCTTCCTATTTCAAAAATCTTTCTAAGGCTTTCACCAAAATAATACCACACATAATATTCTTTTTGAAAGTTTCCCTGAATAGGATTTTAGGCAATAATTCAGACAGAAATAGAGACCGTCCCTGCTTCACAAAAAGAAACCAATGATCCCTAGGTCACAAGGTACAGTGCAGAGAAGTCTTGTCTAGGTATTGGGAGTAATTAGGTCTGGCTTGAGCACTGCTCCAGGTCTGTTCCAAGTCTGCCAAAAAGACTATAAGCAATTTAACAACATGTTTAAAACAAGCCTTGGAAATATTTATAGAAATACAAAAATTACAAAGCACACATTATGATAAAAGCACACTAAAGTTCAGGGGCACGGTGATTAGCTAACAAGTTACAGTCCCTGGGTTCAATAGAAAAAAATTACAAATCATATGGATAACCAATTTTCTTTCTTTCCATTTTTAGCTGCAAATAAGCAGCCACACAAACCCACATAAGGAAAAAAAAAGCAGTGGAAACTAGCCCACAACATTAGCACAGTTGTGAGAATCAGTACAAGAATACGCTAAAATAGCAATGTCTACCCGAATTTCAAAAGTTCAACAGTTTCGCTAGAGACCTTAGTACTATAGAGAATGCAAATATAACTTCCAGAAATGTGACAACTATGTTTGAATAGAATAATACACTTTTTGAGGTTAACAGCAGATTAGACTTTGCAAAAGAAAAAATTACCAAATTTCAATATGTAACACAAACTATCCAAAATGAAATGCAGAAAAATGAATGGAGTTAAAATTTAACAGTGCATCAGTGAACTGTAGGACAACTTTGAGTGGACTAATAAAGTAGAATCCATAGTTGCTCTCAAAAAAAGAACCAGAAGGGATACAGGAAAAAGAAATTCAACTGAAACTGAAATTCAATCCAAAAACTATTAATCAACAGGCCCAAGATATCTAAACATTTTGTATACAAAATCCACTCAGGCAATCTGTTTAAGTGAAAATGTATGACAAGATGTTTTATTCTCAGTACTTGAAGATGTTGCTATATTGTCTTCATCATGAATTAATTATAATGGGAATATGAGAAATCTGAAGAAAATAACAAGACATATCTTAATCAAATTGCTCCAAATAACAATCAACAAAAACTATTTTTCAGCATGAAGGCAATATAAAGACTTTTTCGGACAACCAATAGTTTAAACACTTCACTAACATATCCAAAATTTAAAAAAAAAGATGTTAAAGGGACCACTTCAACTCAGAAGGTAAATTATACTACCTATGCCAACCTTATGCCATTTTTCCTAGTAATTTACTTTTCTTCAATATGATAGCTGTTTAAACAAAAAGAAAGCAATGTGTTACAGAGTTTTAGCACATGTAGAAGGAAAATATTTGCAAATAATAGCATGAAAGCTAGCATGGGAGAATGGATGTATATTATCATAAGTTTGGAATGCTGCATGTGAGGTGATAAGACTCACTTGAAGGCAGACAATGATAAACAAAATATTGCAACATAAACTCCAAAGAAACCAAAGACAAAGATACATAGCTAAAACACTCAGAAAAGAGGTAAAATGGAATAAAAAAACTATTCAATGTATTCAAACAGAGGCCAATAATGAGGAAAACTGGAAAAACAGAAAACAAAATGGTAAAATAATAGGATTAAATTCAGCTATATCCGTAATCATATTAAATTAAATATGTAAATATTTTCAGTTAAGTGGCAGAGATCACCATTATTTTTCATTTGAAAAAACAAATGAAAAATAATGAAATGTCTCTGCAGGCCTACTAGAAAAACCTAACTGAAAGCCAGGAAGGCAAGCAAACGACAACAATAAACTGGCAAAGCTATTTGGTTGCAGAATAATGAACTCTCATATATTCCTTATAGTTACACGAAATACATGGTTAGTTGGAAAACAGTCTGGAAGTTTCTTACAGTTAACACATTCGTACCATATGACATGGATCCCCCTTCTACATATCTTTCCAAGGAAAATGACAATTTATGTTCACATTAAAACTTGTGTATAAACATTCATAGAAAACAAAAGCTATCAACAAAAATGCATGCCCTCTAGCTGATGGAAGATAAGGATTTGTGATAAGTACATCTATGCAATGGAACATCATCCGTCAGCTACATTCCATAGATATAAGCAACAACATGGCTGAGTATATGTGACTAAGTGGAAGAAACCACACTTAAAATGCCTTTCATCACATAATTCCATTTACATAATTTCTGGAAAAAGTAGAATCAGGGGAAGTGTTAGCCAAATGTTTGGACTGGGGAGCAGTCCAAAAGGAAACCCAAAAGGCAGCCTTAGAGAGGTTTTGTGACTGATAGAAATGTTCTGAATGCTAATTGTGGTTCTAGCTATGACTCTGCATTTATAAAGTCCATAGAACTACAAGCCAAAAATTAAACAAAGCAAAACAAAACAAAATGCTACTACTAAGTAAAGTTTTTACCAAGTAGCTTGAGTCAAAGTTTCTTTTTCTTCAGAAGTCACTCTAAGTCACTTATGTTGTGCATATTTCTGTCACAATCTCAAAGTTCTAAGTTTGTACTGTAATAGAAGTGCCTGGCTGGAGTGCTCTATTGTAGTTTCTATCACATTTGTTACAGAGAGATAATTACTTGTTGAGTATATGTAGTTTAATGTGGACCATAGGACATCACATTTTTATAATTCCCATTTCCAATAATTTGGCAGTGTGAACTCTCATTAATTGCATATTATATGTATAGACAGTTCTAAGTAGGAAAAGTCACTCGACAGTTACAGCAATTATGTAAGTAATTAAACTTAGAGTCTACTTTAATCCAAGCATGTGTTAGGATCTCTAGCCAGCAGAATGTGAGGAATTTTGCTGAACACCCACAGGATGTATTTTAGTTCCTCTATCTAAGTAAAAACAATTGCATTCAATTTTTTTACTTTAGTAACTTCATAGTCTATCCACAGTTTTTATTTCACACCAAAATTAAATTTACATACCTTTTTATATTTTACCCTGGAATATATCTCAATGACTTCTCTTTCTGACTTAATGCATGAATGACAATTTTTTACAGCATTTGTCCATGTAAAACATGAATAAGTAGACAAGTGAGACAAATATAACAGTGAATACATATTCATTTTTGTCTTTCATTTGTTCTTGTAATAAGCAACTTAAAAAGAGGAAATGCAATTAAAGACCAGTGACTTTAGGGTCACCAACACTCAAAGGTGTGAATATCATGAGGTTAAGTGGCAGATGTGAAAATACTTCTCCTTCTGATGTCTCTTCTATGCAAGGAATTATATACAATGCAAATAGCTGTCTATGTATAGATAGTCATTGTTTATTAAAACCTAACATTGTGAAAAATGAATAATCTAAAAATAAAGAAATAAAATTTAATATTCCACAAAACATGTAATACAAAGTAGCCATTAGCTTACAATTAAAAAACAAAACAATGTTTATAACTGGGTCCAGTATAACATAGGTTAGATACATTATGTTCATCTTTTTATTTTTGTAAATCATAAACCTTGGAAGCTATTGTAATAAATAAGATGTGCCATTCTATAAAAGACCCTGCTTCTAATCTAAATAAATTCATGACTCAAGAATGTGCTTATAACAAGGTATTTAGTGGTATTTTAGTTGAAGGAGTATATATATGAATTAAAATTTTCCAGAGATTCTGTGGTGAATAATTGCATATATTAATCTGTGAAAAACTTAAGAGTGAAAATAATAGCAACTAAAAATAAAAAAGAAAGAAAATGAAAAACAAATTTAAAACCCCAAGAAAAGTTTGGTTTTGGATTATTGTAAAGTTACTTCTTAGCTGAGAAAACCTACATGTTATTTGCCATCACTGAATTTCTGTCTCCTTATTACACAAAAATAAATAAATAAATACTTTACAGAGTTGTGGTAAGGATTGTAAAAATAGTATGGAATGTAGTAGGTGACAAATTTGTCTACTATTATTTATCTAGAAAGCAGTCACTCATTTAAAAAATTATCAGACATGTCTCTTTAATGCTATAATACTCAGCTATTAATCTGTGTGTACAATGTTTTCCCTGTATGTCATGTGTGTTATCTGAAACATATACTATATCTTGGACAGAACAATTCTTTTCTTATATACTAGGTCCTTAATGTAAAAAGAATAAATTTAATTTGTGCAAAAAAATCTGACAATAAATTTTACCTGTGAGATGAAATTGCTAATTGATGCAAATTTCCTTTTTCAAAATTTCTTAGTTCACTATGGTCACTATATGTCCAACAACTTTTGTGGTGAAGGTATTTATCACTGCAGTTATCAGAATTGTAGAAGTGAGTAATATTTGGGTACTGTGTTGAGAAAGTGATAGTAAATATGGCCTTTTCAAGAAGCTACTATTAAAATGGGAATGCAATTTAGAATTTCACAGAGGCATTGAAAATAAGAAGAAAATACATCTATTGATTATTTTAAGAAACTGAGAAATCTGTTTCCTATTATCATCATGGTTAGTGTGTTGCTTGAACTGTATATTTATAGAGATAGGGAAGTACAAAGAGAGTTAAATTTAGTGCTAACTGGGGATGCAAAGAAAAATGGAGAAATACAGAAAGAAAATGTCCGTTATGTACAAAAAATATTGATTGTTAAATAGATTTATATACATTTTAATGCACATTTTTCTGCATTGAGGATTAAATCCAAGGTCTTTGCATTGAACCAATTCTCAGTGTTTTCTTTTTTCTTTTTTTTTTGTGGCAGGGTCTCTCAAACTTGCTAAATTGTCCAAAATGGACTGAAATCTTCAATCTTTTTTTTTGCCTTCCAAAATGCTAAGATTATTAGGTATGTGTCATAGTATCTGGCTTATAATGTACTTCTAAACAAATTTCACTTGAGATTGTTATTAATGATTGGGTGTTTTGTAATGTATTAGTCATCTTTCCTGTTCTGACACACAGTATTTGACAACCACATCTTAAAGGAGGAAAGGTTTAATTTAGTTCATGGTTTAGAAGATTCAGTACATGGTCTACAGGCTTTGACAGAAACCTCATGTTTGTAGGGCTTAGAAGAAGACAGTTGCTTATATCACGGAAACTGGGAAATAGAGAAAAGAAATACTGGCAGAGAGGAAGAGGACGATGTATAGCACCCAAGGCCACACTTTTATGACCCACCCAGACACTGCCAGGAGCATGCTTTACTATCTGCTAGGCTTTCCTTAATCCAATTAAATTCACATATCATGATTAATGATCATATGCAATAACTGTAACTGTGTTTAACAACTATAAATTGAAACGTGCTGCAGTTTTTACAATTACAATCTGAAAATTGTTGATTACTTTGGGAAACTGTATAATTAATACTTAAAATTCTGTCATAACATCCTTTTAGCAAATTAAAGAGATACTTGATTTTCTAAATTTAAATGAAAACATTTAACTGATACATAAAATTGCTCATATTTGTGGGATATCATGTAATGCTTCCATATACTATGTATATGTATATACATTGTATAATGTTTAAATCAGGTAAACTGTATTTATTTCCTCAAAAATTTATCATTTCTTTATGGTAGAAACATTCAAAATATGGATCTTTAGATTTCTAAAAGCTATAATGTATTTTCATTATGTATAGTCACATTATAGATACCTGCCAACCATATAGCACATTAGAATTTCTTATTCCTATCCTTATTGTAATTATTAACAGTTTAAAATTATTATGTTTTGCTTCATTTGTTGATGTTTTATTTTGTTTGAGATTAGATCTCATCATATTGCTCAGTATAGTCTCAAAACTATAATTTTCCTGTCTCAGCCTCCCAAATACTGTAGATAGGATTATAGGCATGTAACTCCACTCACAGGGTAAAATATTTCATATGCAATATAATTACAAAATAAATTTAACCAAATTGTTTTGAAATAGAACAACAGTAAAAACATCTTGTCCCTAATATATCTGAAAGTTAAACTTGATCCTCAGCATTATTAGCTTGAGAGTTGTTTAGGGGATTTGTAAAGCACACTTCTGGTGTGTCTCGGTGGGTCATGGAGATTTGACCTTGAAGTTTACAGCCAATTCTAGGCTGCCTCCTCTTCAGCTCTTGCTCTGTTTCTTTGCCACTGTGATGGGAGAGACTTGTTCTGTCACCCATTCTGCCATCATATTCCTGCTTTAGATTCAGCCAATTCAGGGGTGAATCCCCCAGACCACGTGCAAAAATAAACCCTCCTTTAAGTTGTGGTGGTCAGGTATTTTGTCTAGCAATGAGAAAGCTGACTAATATAATGTGATAATTAAAATTTTGGAGTGCAAAAACTTCCTATGGTTAATAATGTTTTTGTTCAGTGACTCTAGTGGCATAAACTTACAAGAGAAAACTCACTTAGAACTATCTTAGAACCACTAGCCTGTTCTTGGGTGAGGCACCGTTTATGCTCCATAGAGAAACACAGGTGTGCAATTCACACTGCTGACACAGTTTGGGATGCTCCGTCAGCACCTCCTGTTAACATTCTTCTGAACTGGGAGAGCATAATTTGAGACTCCAAGGGGAGGTTTAGGAAATGGAGAGTGGATTATCAAGGATGAGGAGTTTCAGGATACATAAAAAAATTTCTAAAAACGTATTGTAAAAACCTGTTCAAATCTCTACTTTTAACACCTTTCATAGTTCAGGAGTTCTAAATTCTAGATTCAAAACACTTTGGTCTTTTGGGTATCTAGTCTACATGGCAAAAATAAAATCTTAAAGATTTCACCATAAATAACCTCTATAATGTCTAAATATCTGTAATTTAGAGGTGTAATAGCATCTCTAAATTAAAGACAGCTTGTCAGCAATTCTTTATTAAATACTTGTCATCATTTTATCTAAGCATTACATAAATTTCCAAAAGAATTCTGAAACTGCTGGGGAGTAAGCTAAGGGCATCATGCACACTAGGCAAGGTTCTGCCACTGAATCTCAGTCCAGAACTTTATTCATTTTATTTTGAAACAAGGTCGTAAGTGGCTCAGACTGGCCTTAAACCTTCAATCTTATTTCACATGCTTTTTACTTTTTAACAAACATTTTCATAGCACTTGCTTTTTTATGGGCAATATTTAGTCTTTATAAATATTCTACCTTTTTTATAGTTCCTTTACATTATAAATCAGATTTTAAAAAAAACTGAAGCACAGTAAGATTAATCAGTTTTTTCAAGGTTACAGAGTTAGTAGTTAGTTGAATTAAAAATCAAATTGAGGCATTCTGGCTCCAGATATGATATTTTTATTATTACTTGTTTTATGTATCTGAAAGATAAATTCTAGAAGCAGAAATAATGGGCCAGAAGTATTAACATTTGGAAGTTCTTTATATAGTGTTCCAAATTTGTTATGGAATATGAAACACAGTGTTTAGGATTATGATATACGTAGTGTACTAAATTTGTTATGGAATATACTAGCCATGAAATAGGATGGCAATTTCAGTATGACTTCAACAATAGGAATTGGTTTTCTTGGGAAAAAAATTATATCTCATTGCCTTAATTTTAATTTATCTGAATACTACTGGGTTTAAACATTTTAAAATATGACCATTAATCACTTATTTTTAATTTTAAAAAGTATCTATGCTAATGCAATTATGTCTTCATTGCTTCATTCAATAGCCACTCATTTAGCAATTAATATGACAAGGATTTCATAACGGGATGTGGAGTATAAAATAAAACGTCTATTCTACATTGAAGACATTCCTGTTTCAGTTCCCATGTATTTTTAATATTTTTAGATACCGTGAAAATGAAAAGGAAAGGAATTGCTCAAAAGTAAAGAACAACTGGGATAGGGCAAAGAAGAAAAAGAAGGGAAAAGATTAAATGCATATATGTATAAATATGTGTGTGTGTGTGCATATACTAACAAGATAGATAACTATACCACTAATCTCTGTTAGTTCATCAAAAACATTAACTTGTGTTTTCATTTGATTGTTTGATGATTTTTATGCCTAAATCTTGTAATTCAAATTACTTTTAAGATATCAATGTGCAATATATTAACTAGTGTTAATTTTCTATTATTTTGTTTTGAAATTCTGTATCATTTTTATCCTTTTTTATTTTAAAATAAAAAAATCACTTACATATAAGTAGCATAAAGCTATCCCATATCATATCTGTTACAAAAGATTTCCCAATATTTTATTTTCGTTAATGATCCTTGTGGCATATAGATTGTGCTTTTCAGACTTTTTATGTAAGCAAACTGATGAATATTTTTCTTTGTTTTTTTACCTTAGCTTTCATTTAGTGCAAATATAAATATTTCTATTTCCTTCCATGGTCTGTTCATGAGTTGACATTTAATACATTATGATATTTAGAACAAATACTAGTATGTGTTATAAGTCAATCTTTTTAACATAATTATTTTAAATACTGTCATTATTTAAATGTTTTGTCATCTACAAAATTATTTTCCATTTATTCCTTAAACTGCATTTACATTCCCCTACCATTTTCAGATATAAAAATTACCAATGTATGATTTTCCTCTTCAAAGTCAAGGTTATAAATATTACACTCATTTAAACTTTCTTGGATACTTTTAATATTTTATTTCTAGATTAGTTATGAAGAATCAAATATAATTTATTTTAGATTTTATTAGTGCATTTAATAATAATCAGCATTATTACAGCATTTAATCTTTTATGTCATGAAAATTTCTTTGAATATTTGCAGAAGTCAATTTTTCATCAAATTTTAAAAATAAAATTCATAAAGATGGGTTTAAATGTTGGTCTCTTGGTTTCCTGGTTTTTAATTCATCTTTTGCATTTGAGATTTAGGTATTTTTCAGTTGAGGAGTTTTCTTTTATAACATCTGCAGTTTTTCTTTTAATCTTCTACTTAGCAACATGTGACATCCACATTTGTATTTCTGTTATCTTCCTCCATAAACTATTATATAATCTTTTCTATGACTTATATCTCATTATACATTAGGTTATTTTAAAATGTATTTTCTACATTATTTAATCTACACTTTACTGTTTATAATATTGATTCCAAATGTGAGGTTGATTTCAGTTACTGAACTCATTCAAGTCTCTTTTAACTGCAATTTGTTTTCTTATTATCCTACTTGTTCTTTCCTAGATTTTTGCTTGTTCTTTCCTAGATTTTTGTTTTCCTAAATACTATTTTACACCCTGAGCAAGATTTCGGTAACTACCTGCTGTCTTCTATAATAAATTCTTTAAAAGGTGACCGTTATTTCTAAGACAGATTTTTAAGTATTTTTTTTCTGATGCTGAGTTATGCACAATTTTATTGTTGTTCTGTGTTTTCCCGAGTGATAAGAAGAGTATTTGTTCATGTATATAAAGAATAGATTATTCTTCATTCCTATTTCTTTCCCATGTTTGAGATTAACTTCTCTTTCCTGTCTTGAGTTTGGATGTTGTTCTATGTACAAATATTCTAAATAAACTTCTGCCATGGATACTACATGCATCTTCTAGATTAAGAAATACTATTTCTTTTCCCAATTATGATATCATTACAGAGAATACTTTATTGGTAAGACAAAAGATAGAAACAGAAGCTGCAAAACTACAGTCTTTAGATTTCTATGTTCATACCCAACATCTTTACACTCAGAAAGGAATAGGGAAAATCTAGGCACTGATGTTGAGCCTAAAAAGCTTTCAAAACTACAAACAAGCCTGCTGCACCATGCGTGTCATAGACTCACCATCCCTGGACTAAGGTAATATGATGATGCTCTAATCCTCACTTCGCCTATACTTGGGGAAGTGTTAACATGATTTCTTCTCTTATAAGCAGTTGTCTTTCTACCTTAAAAATTTTAAACACAAAGGTCAGGTGAAGACTGAAAATGCTTATACTTTGTAGTTTATATCCTTTAAGGTATTACTTTTCCAAATACCATTATGTACTTTGGTAGGCAATGAAAATGGTCAATGTTTCTACCAAAAATGTCCATTTATTTTGGCATTTGGAAATGTATTTTTATCAAAGGTGAAGGGCAATGAATGGATGTCTGTCTAATAATGGCATTTTATTTACTTTCACATGACTAAATGTTATCATTCCAAAAATTATACAATGACTTACAATTCAAAAATTTCTCCAATTTCTCTTTTGATAAGGCTTCATCTAACTGCGTATTCTTATCATTTATTATTTTATTATCAAAATTTCTTATTTAATATATTTGATATTTATAGGAAAGTAATTGAAAAAGCAAATATATAAATACAAAAAGAAACAAAAAGGAAGCAACACAGTCAACTAAGGAAAAGACATTTCAAGTAATCCACACTTTTTATTGGCGGTTAGCTGATACTTAACTACCAGAACAGCTCACATAGTCAAACTGACAAATGACGAAGTTGTAAAATAGGCCCTTCACACTTTGATAGGGTTATTTTTGAAATGTGAATTCTTCTGTAGCAAATATGTATGTGAGTACCATGACTATAATGAAAACTGGTCATGAGGACATCAAACAAAGAACAGTTTGTTAAATAGGCTCAAAATTTCTTTAAGAGGCACCTAGCTTCAAGACAGTGGTTCTCAGGCCATCATGATGATATCATATTTTAATAAGAATGGAGACATTGGGCTGGGGATTTAACTCAGCTTGCCTTGCAAGCATGTGGTCGTGAGTTCGATCCCCTATACCAATAAAAAAAAAAAAGAATGGAGACATTTATGTTATAACTGACAAATCAAGACAGAAAACTGTAAAACTAAAGCTTAAAAAGCCATCTTCTCTTCATGCTGCTGTAATATATATCTAAGAGTTTCCCTACTGTCTGTATTTGTATTCTTGGGGCTAATTCTGTTCAGTGATTTATACAATAATAGACTCTTATTTTCACAACTGAAAGGTTATGAAGTTAGGAGAAGGAAATGACTGTAAGATCATCACAAGTCACCAGGATTTCTATCTTCTGTGAGCACTGTTTCATTATAGAGCTTTTAACTGTTGGACTTCAGCTAAAGGATTGTATAAAAGAACTTTCAAGCATTCTGTGAATTTATACTATATGAAAGAAATTATTGATAAATGTCTAAGATACAAATTTATCTCATTTTTTTCACTTTTGTTGTGTCTTATGAAAAACTCAGATGTTTTCTTCTTGTTTGGATAATATGCTTCTAAAATAATTTTCATGCAAGTCAAAAATGCATTTATACCTTTATGACATTCTAATATCTCTGCACAAGATATTTTAAAATAAAGAAACAGATATTTGAATATATGCATCTTAAAACTATTTTTAATAAAGAAATATTTTCAGGTTTAAGATAACATGTTGACAAAATTTTTCATTTTCTTACCTTTCTGGATATGTAAGAGATTTTAACATGAGACGCTGGATCCTGTGTTTGTTTGTGGGACACTGGATATTTGAAGTCTGGAAATATCTCAAAACAATGCTTGAAATATTCACAACATCATTCAAAAACTGAGCGAGAATATTGACTTCTTGTAGTTTATAAAATGGTTTGCTTTTCCTAAACAGAAAAGTTGATCTATTCAGCATGTTAATAATTTTAAACTTAATCCTCAAATCAATATGATGTTAATGAGGCAGGATAACAGAACAATCCCAAAGGAAAACGCCAATCAAAATATAAAGCATTCAATAATTTACTTAACTGGTAATTTAAGAATTCTTTTACAACAAGAAAAAATAAGACTCACATTGCTTTCATTCACAGAGAGAATCTGGGGAAGCTCACGTGGCTGCCACATAGAGCCCTGCTGTCCACAGAGTTCGGAAGCCCCTGCCCACCCCTCTACTGGCTTGCATCCCACTTCTGATCTGGAATTTGTATCTACAGCCATTGTCACTTGCCATAATGGGCAGATTTGGGGAAAAAACTCACTGATTTAAAAACAGAAATTTTTAATTGACTCAATCTTTCTTATTATTTTTTTCTTTCCTTCATTGTTTTTTTCCTCCCTCTTAACTTCCTTTTTCTCCTCTTCTCTTTCCCCTTGCACATTTTTCTCTTCCTTCATAAATTTATTCACTGTATTTTGCTTTGTTTACCTTTTTTCTTCTTTTTGTTCTTCATTCTTTCTGGCCACTTTTCTCTATCATGATGAATTTCCTTTTAGTTCTCACTAGGATCTCATCTCACTTTTCTTTCTCCTTCTCATATCTCATTGATTCATTTCTCAAATTTTGCTTGTTTGCATTCTCTGGTTCCTACCTCCTCTACCTTTACTAATATGCGTACTAAGCATTATGAATCTCTAGGTAGCTAGTTTAATTTACACAGCTGTTGGATGCTGTTGTTCCATAAGTAGATTTGCTCAATTTAGGATATATTTACTGTAGCTCAATTGTAAGTCAATATTTGGTTTGTCTTACTGTTCGTACAGTAATTATAGATCTCTTTTGTATGGCTAAGGGTGTTCCTTATTATTGATCCTTAGAGCTTCTAAATGCTGTTTGTATTTAATGCTATAATTGATACTGAAATGTTATAGCAAAGTAATATATGTTTAGCTATTAATTGGTTTCCTTAGGATGCCAATATCTGGATTGCATTGGGCATTAATAATACTATGGCTTGTTCTTGGAGAACTGAGTACTGGGAAAAAATCCATTGCAATCTCCCACCCCAGTTAAATGGAAGTGGTTAGAGCCTAGGACAGTAGCAAATACCAATGGTTAATGATGCCCAGAGGACACCACTGAAAAGTAGACACTAAGTTAAAAAGTCTGCATTCTAGAAACAAGGGAGCTTTCCATTAGAAGCAACACAAAAACAAACAAATACACAACATAAAAAGAAACATGAGGAAACAAGTCAAAAATTATCTTTCAAATCTCCCAAATCTCCCAAAGTTAATACATGTGGCATCAAAGGGAAGGAAACCAAAAGCCCCATACCCAAATTATTTGAAATTATATACGGGGAGTCAGCAAAAACATATCAATAAGGCATTTGGCAAGTTATTCCAAATAAACAATTGATCAGAAAGTCTGAGAAGACACTAAAAAACAAAAACTAATAGAGCTAAGCAAAACAACATAAAACATGAATGACACAGTGGTACAAGCACCTGCCTGGCAAGGGTATGGTCATGAGTTTAATCCTGGAACCCCTCTACCCCCACAAAAAAAAAACCATGAATGACCAGAATAGGAACAAATTAAAGTCCATAAAAATGTTTCAATTTGATATTCAAGAGTTTAAAACTTCTATCAAAGGCATGGGCTGCAGAAGTAACCAGTATGAGAACAGAGTATCAGAACTAGAGGAAAAGGCTGATGTCCATGAGCAGATTAATGAGAGACACCTCAAAAAAATCAAGAGGATGTGAAAAATTGATCCAACACCTCCTTGATACTGTAAAATAGACTAATATAAGATTAATTGTAGTTAGCATAAAATCAAAAGACAGGAAAAATGGCATTAAAAAACTGTTTACTACAATAATAGCAGAAAACTTTCCAAATAAGGGAATAGAATTTAGCATACCTATAATAAGGCATATAGAACACCAACAGACATGATCAGAAAAGAGCCTCTCTATGACATATCATAGCAACAATCATAAGAGTACAACACAAGGAAAGAATCTTCAGCCACGCATGGTAGCACATGCTTGTAAACTCAGTACTTGGGAGGCAGAGGCAGGAGGATTTTTGCAAGTCTGAGAACTACCTGGGCTACAAAGTGAGCTCAAGGCCAGCCTGAAATGCATACTGAGATCCTGTCTCTAAAATAAAATAAAATAAAATAAAATAAAATAAAATAAAACAAAATCTTCAAAGCAGATGAGAAAATAATAAATCCCTTATAAAGGTGAACCTATTAGAATAGTAACTTTTCAACACAAACCTTGAAGGCTAGGAGAGTTTAGGGCAAAATATTCCAAGCCTTAAGTAAACCATCTCTCATCCAGGCTGATATTTTCTACAAAGCTGTCTCTTAAATTAGAAAAGATATTTTCATGATAAAGAGCACCTTAAAAAATGCCTGATCACCAAAGCAGCACTTCAAAAATTCTGAAGAATTTTCTAGAAAGAAACAATGAATCTAATAATGATAAGAGGTCTAATAGAATGAGTACACCAGGTAATATCAGCAGTTTAGAAGGAAAAGGTAGTGAATTAGTAAGAAGAAAATAAGCCAAAGACAGGAATAAGTTAATACTTATCAGTAATAATTCTCAACATGAAAGGTCTTAATATCTCATTCAATAAACACACTGGCAGAATGGATCTAGGAACACAAATCCAGTGATTTATAGTATACAAAAAGCACATTTAATACAAAAAGAAATTCGCAGACAGAAAATCAAATGAAGAACACAATATTGAATGCAACAAGAATTTAAAAGAAAAAAAAAGTATAACCATCCTACATGTAGGAAAAAACTGGATGCAAAGCCCAAACTATTCAGAAGAGGCCAAACGAATCACTACATATTGGTTAAGGGGACAGTCCAAAAAGAAAAGACAATAATTATTAACACACATGCACTGAACAACAGCACAGCTAGGAGCAAAAGCCAGACCTAGCAGGGTGGATATTAAATGTCCAGCACCCTAAGCAAATTGTGCCAAGGTAAGAACTCCAAATGGTTTGAGTGGGTCTTTCCCTAGGACACTGCCAGAGGTTGTAAGCCCTCAGAGCCTGTCTATTGAACTGGTTTTCCCTGAATTCCTTGTAGCTGTCCTTCAGTAGTCCTTCTTCCTTGCTTTTCCAACTGTCATGAGTCTCCAGTGCACTTTAGACTTCGCACTCACAAGTTCAGGACCTGCCCTCTCAGAAGCATGTTGCCTAGCCTCCTAGGCCTTCTTCTGAAATATGGGAAGTAGCCTCCCTGACTCCCATAATTCTTTCATTCTGTACACACCTAAATTCAGCACCATGTAGATAACACCAAGGTCTTCCATAAACTAAGCAGTAGCTAAGACCTATTGTGTGTTTCTGGCGGTTGTGGAGGCTTCCTAGCTCCTGAGTAGTTGACCATATGTATTTGAGAGCATAAAGACCTTTGAGATCTATCTTGTTTTTCACTTTCACTGACTGGGTTCAGGCCCCCATTTTCTTCATTTGAATGTGAAAGTAGCAATTCTTCAAATGAATACAAAAGTAGGATTCCTCAGAATTCTCTGAGGATTCTTGTCTCCAATAATGTTCCTTTTAAACTCCTTATTACTCATCCACTTGAGTACTATTTTAACCTATTACTCACCCATTTGAGTACTAATTATATGCAATATTGATGTGTCTTCTTTAATGTCTTGTATTACACATTAATTTATTTTACCTCATATTATAATGCCTAAGTCATTTGTTGTCAACAACAAATGACAATGAAATGGAATTAAGTACAAAACCCAGGACACAGAACAAATTTTCAGCAAGATTCTAGTACTGCTAAAAAAAAAAATATTGTCTGTGCACGGAGTCATGTAAAAGAAGAAAGAACAGGAAGAGGTGGAAGAAGAGGAGAAAGAGGAGCAGAAAGAGAAAAGGGAGGAAGAAGAATGATTATAAATCAAATGGTGGCAATGAGTATAGTTGGTATAATTACAAGTGGTATTTATTTTCTGCTCTATAATATTAGACATTTCCTACTGTAAGAAAATATTTCAGTTTTGAAGAGGAAAACAAAAGAGCACTTAATATTATCTGATTTACCTGGTATCCAAAAGACAGTTCAAATCTCAAATAATTGTTGATAGAAAACAAAACATTAATAGACAGGCTTAGACTGATTATTACATGTGTACATGTTTCCATTCTTTAGATTCCTTCATGAAAAATTCAGCAATCCAAGTATGAATAAAATGTACCAATAATTTGTGGTGCTCTATAAGTTTATAAAGTCAAAACTCAATGTTTTGTTTATAAAGTTTATAAAGTCAAAACTCAATCTCTTTGCCTCCTGGAAAAATCAGAAGTAATTTTAGTACTGTAATCTAGGTGGTATTCTTAGGAGTTTTCCTATCTCTGTGTGCATGAGTCACCTTTCTGTGGCTACAACAAAATATCTGAAAGGCACACCTGAAAAGAGGAGGGGTTTATTTGGTTCAAGTTTTTAGAGATCTTAGCTTGCCCTAATGCAAAAGCATCATGACAGAGAGGCATGGCAGAGGAAATCCACTTACACAATGGTAGCCAGGAAGCAGAGGGAGAGAAAGAGCCATAAAGAGTCCAGAGACTGCATGCATCTTCGGTTTCATTTCACCTACGATTTACTTCCTTTAAAAAGGCCCTACTATCTAAATTTCCATTACCACTCTATTATGTCATCAGCTTATTATCTCATCAATGGGTTAATCCATTGATTAGTTAGAGCTTTCATGATCCAATCCCCTAACATAAACTCTCCCTCTAAACATGTGAGACTTTTCAGAAAAAATCTAGAACTAAACTATAATAACTTGCATTTGAAAGTAACTTCTCTTTATTTCCTTACTGCATTTCTCTATTTTCAAATGATTCCTTATGATTCCTTTGTGCCTTGCATTAAGTGATATCCTATCATAAAATTTACTACATAGAGATACAATTATATATTAATGTTTTCCAGTATGTTGAACCTCCTTTGAAAATAATAGTCTCTTTTAGTCTAAGTCTCCATAGTTTTTAAAATGTCTCCAGAAGTTTAGTGATCAATAGTGTGTTAGATAAGTGAATTAATTCAAAAGATAATGGATTTTTATAGTCAGGGGCTGCAAGGAGAACAATTACATACAGGACATAGAATTGATTATATTATTTTAGGATGGTCATCCAGAGATAAACAGAAGAAAGTGCAGGAAATCTGTCCACAATACCAAAGGCCTACAAACCCAGTCAAGGGCTTGGAACCCACAGCAGTGTCCTGCATGAGTTCAGCTGAAGAGCTAGAGCCAATGACGATGCCTCCCATGAGTCCTACTGGAGGCCTAATGGCCACAACAATGATTCATTCAACTCTGTTTTACAGATCTGTTCTGGGAAGTCCCAAAGGTCAATGGTGGAAGCTAGAAAGTCTCTGCCATCAGGGTAAAGGATCTGTGCCCACAGGTTGAGTGTTCTGCTGTGCAGCCAAGAAGCAATGCTCAAAATAAGGTCCAGGGCTCCCCCAAATGAGGTCCTAAACTCTTCCAACAAGAGAACAGTTGAGTACATGTCTGGAAGCCAGCATGACAAGCTTCTTTGGAGATTAAACAGCACCCATCTTTACCTCTGAAACAAGGAAGCGATGCTCAAAGTAAGGACTGGAGCCCCCCCCCAAAGTGAACCACAGTCACTCTCACTGACAGGTCCTGAGCTCCTCCATTGATTATGGCTGAATTCACATCAGGGAAGCCAGGACAACAATCTCCCCCAGGAGAGCCAACATCTCCAAATGACAACACGGGAGAAACCACAACACCACCCTCATCCTCTCCATGTCTCCTTTTACGCTGGCAACTTTCCTCCTGTGAGCCATCAACACCACTCATTCCATGCTCAACACCATTCCAACACCATGCTCAACACTCATTCCAACACCACTCAATACCATTCCAACACCATGCTCAACACTCATTCCAACACCACTCAACACCATTCCAACACCATGCTCAACACTCATTCCAACACCACTCAACACCATTCCAACACCATGCTCAACACTCATTCCAACACCACTCAACACCATTCCAACACCATGCTCAACACTCATTCCAACACGACTCAACACCACACTCATTCCATTCAGCTGGTGCTAGTTGACCACCAGTTTTTAATTCACAACAAGCATATTCTAGTAAGATTAAATACCAGATGATATTTTATGTATAAATATACATACACAAAATGTCTAATTATATATAATTACACATAATTTTAAAAATTGTTAAATCGGTATTCAAAATTAGGTGAAAAGTGGTTAAAAGTTTTTTTTAATAAAAGAATTTTGATGGAAGTGAAAAATTTAGATTGGAATCTTTGCTTAATTTTCTTTATTTTGTTCTTTGGAACAGAAGGGAGGTGAAACAAAGAGAAAGACCATGAACAACTGGTATTCGTGCACCTCCACTTTCACTCCATCATTAAATTAACTGTTATGTTTGTATTAACTTTAAGAA
This sequence comes from Hydrochoerus hydrochaeris, assembly GCA_004027455.1. Taxonomy (NCBI): domain Eukaryota; kingdom Metazoa; phylum Chordata; class Mammalia; order Rodentia; family Hydrochaeridae; genus Hydrochoerus; species Hydrochoerus hydrochaeris. Next base: position 21,635 of record PVLA01006640.1, on the reverse strand, counting down.
AATTAAATTTATCGTATCTAATATTAAAGTGTTTACCTCAAAATTTATAAAAGTTTGCCTTCATTTTAACTTATGGTATTAATTCTAAGAATGATCATAACATCCAAATAATAGAAAGTTTTTATTTTACTTCAATACAGAGGTTCATATTACTTATGCTAACATGAATGTCATATTTTGTTACTTTTGGTGTGGAGTCCAAACTTTGCAAGATTTATCTTCTAAGCAAACTGCAACCCTTCAGAGCTACAGCTAATATTTTATAATTAATGTCTCATATTTAATGAAACATTAACACATCAAAGACATAGCTGCCACTGACTGTACATATAAATAAGTGGTAGGGATTTTCTCTGTGTACATACTTAATGGGTGAATAAATGTGTGTGCCAGTGAGTACTCAGGTCCAACATTCTTTATATATTAGATGTAATCAATTTCCCAGGCCAGGTACTGTAATAACCTAATCTGCGGTAGTAGTTTATGTTGTAAACACTGTATGTGGCTCCTGAAACTCCAATGCCATTGATGATCAGTAAAAATTTAAACCAATTTTTATAAGTCAAATCACAACAAAATATAGTTCATCTTTTATTTAATCACCAGAGTACATAGGAGTTTTCTGTAAAAAATTCCATTTTTTAGTGGTTGTCTCAAAGTCTTGCATAGTATATTGGAAACCATAATTTTAATAGTAATATGCACATTTATATCACTCTTTTATTAAACAGAAAATTAATTTCCTACTCTAACAATTTATTAAACACATAAATAAACATTCAAGAAAATCAAACTTAAAACATGCTTTGAGATGATTAATCTTGAAATGTATATATAACTACACATACATGAAAAAATAAATGGAAGACAGGAATTCCCTATTATTTGGGAGCTCTGTGGCTGGCAGTGGTTCTCTGAAATACTAACAGTGTGTTACTCTACTTAGTTAACATCATCAAATTTTTATTTACATCACTGTGAACATGAGGATGGCTAAAAACTGGAGAAATTAAGAAGGCAAAATCCTGAGGAAGAACACTGGAATTAAGAATCAAATGATAAGGACTATCATTACTTATAGGTTTTATAGTCCCTGGATACATAACACAAATAAGTTATTTGGACCCATATTTAGTATTTCCCTCTCCAGAATGAAAGTGCTAGAAGTGACATGAGATCTTTGTAAGATTTAACATCTTAATAATTTCTGAATAGGAATTTTACTTTACTCAGAACAGTTTTTAACAGTTTATGAAAAGAAGAAAATAGTTAATTGTACTTACTCATAGACTCTTGAATATTCAGCCATTCCAAGCTGGTTTAATAATTTAAATGAAATATAGCCATCATTCATACTGTCATCCAGAGCAGTTATACTGAGAACAAAATAATAGGCTACAACATAAGAAAATATATAATTCCACTCACATTGTTTTTTTTTAAACTTTGTTTTGATAGATACACAAAGACACCTATGTATGTAATCTAGGCTTATTTTGTATATACAAATAATATTATTCAGAAGCACTTATTTAATCAATGAGTTACATGGTTTTATTTATGTTTGTCAATTTTTGGTTAGTCTTAAATGAGGAATAAAAATCCTGCCAGTCAGTGATATACGGTATAATTTGACCAACTAGCTACTGAATCCTAATTAGTCTAAAAACCAAACATCTGAGAATATAGGCCAATGAAACAACATTTATTTGTCAGTAACAAATACAAGGTAAATATGAAAATATTTCTTAGTAATTTGATAAATAATCCCAGCTAAATATGCTTGAAACCATATTTCCCAATTTCAGTGGCTACTGAAAAATTAGTGTCTATTTAAACAGCACTAAATGTAAGTACCCACTAGCTCTGATTCAAAATGCTTTGATGCGAATTTAGTATTATATATCTATCTTAGACTGTGCCTTCTGTAGAAATCACCTTTATACTCAGTATCATCCAGGCGATACAAGAAGCCCAGACTCTGCCAATACAAGAATAGTGAACACTAGCTGTGAAATGTTGCCACTACACAGTCAGTAGTGATCTCATGCCTTATGCTTGAGTCTTAGTGTTAACTCAAATAAGGTAATAAGGTAACAGAATAATAATTGGTCTCTGCAAATTTCTAACACAAGAAATGTAAGTCAACGCCTTTAATCTTGAAGTGACTGCCCGGTTTTACACAAAATACTTTGGTCAACCTTATGAATAAAATGAGCATTCAGAATTTTTCAGCTGATCCCTGGCACTATGACACTTTGAGATATTACAGAATGAGTCGCTGCTATGTCTTTTCAGGGAAAAAAAATGAAAACAAGGAAAATTTCAACAAACAAATAGAAGTTATGAAAGGAAGCAAAGTAAGTTTGTAGAATGAAAACAACAAAGCAAAACTCACTGGATATGCTCAGTATCAGAGATCATGAAGAAAGAAATCAGTGAATTTGAAAAAAAATGAAACTGCTATTCAATATGAACAACAAAGGGAAAATAGATGGAGGAAAACACCTGAACCTAACAGGAAGAACCCATGCCACTAAAAGATGCACTATTTGTGCCATTAGAGGGTAAAAAGAAAAAATATTATTCAAATAAATGATGCCAGAAGACATTTAATTTCATGAAATAAACAGAGTTTTTAAAAGCTAAGTAACCTCAAATATACGACACTCAATAAAAATCCTCATCAAGACATATCAAAACTACACTGATAACCAGCAAAACAAAGGGAAATATTGAAAGCAGCCAAACAAAAATGATATATTACATATAAGAGGACGCCACTTTGAGACACAGTGGATTTGTCATTTAAAACTCAGAGATCAAAAGATACATATTTTTCAAGTATAAAAGAAACTAGCTGCAAAAATCAAATTTTATATTCAGTAAAACTATTATAAAGAGATTGAGAGAGAAAGGCATTATCTGATAAGAGAAAATTCTCACTAGAGTTCTATTTTTAATAATTAGTAGAAAGCTTTTCAAACATAAATGCTTAATAAGTAAGTTTGAGCATCAGAAAGAAGGAACAATGGGAAGAGAAAAGTAGTTACATAAAATACATCATATATGATCCTTTTTCTCATGCAGTTTTACATTTTATATAATGATTGAAACAAAAATTATCACACAATCTCTTGTCCAAGATAATAACTTGAAAAGTGCCAAATATAAAAGGGCCTAATGAAAATAATATTTGTACATTTCACTTGAAGGATAAAATGTTACACACACCATTGGACTGTTACAAATCACGAATGAATACTGTAAATATGGCAGACATCTCCAAATATTCCTGGAGCCTGCTCATATATTGTCTCACATAAAAAAATAATATTCCAAGTAAAATCAGTGTTGCCAAACATCTGCCTGCAAAATAGGAGATTATCTAGGTTTTTAGGATGGCTCAACATAATCTCACAGAGCCTTTAAAGAGGAAAAAGGAAACAGAAAGGAAAAATAAAAATAGAACACACAATGCAAATGAAAGACCAGAGTAATGCAATGAAAATTCAAACCACTATTAAGGAAGAAGAGGTCACAAATCAAGAAATGCAGACAATCTCTAGAAGCCAGGAAAAGTGATTTTCCCTTGAAAGAGATGCAATCCTGCTTACACCTTGATTTTATCATAATGATACTTGTGTCTTTTACCCCCAAAGAACTGTAAGATCATAAATCTACATAGATTTTAGCTACTAAATAGGTGGCAATTTGTTTAAGGTAGTGATAGGAAAGGAATACAGATTTTGGTAAAAAGAATTGAATGCTACGATGACAAAAATTAAAATATAAAGTTGCTTTGAAACTGGCAATAAGCAGAAGCTGGAAAATTTTTGAGGAACGTAATAGAAAAACCTAAATTGCCTTGAATATATTGTTAGCAGAAATCTGAAAATCAAAACTATTGTTGAAGACTCAAGAGGTCAGCAGAGAAAATCATCTCATCGGACTGCTGATAGAAGTGTAATGCCTAAGGGAGTGAGTATCGATAGGAAGACTGCTTTTGAGGGATTAGGTAAGAAGATATGTGTTACAGAAAACTGAAAGAAAAATAATTTTTGCTCTATCATTGCTGATAGCTCTGTGGAATTATCTTATGAAATGTTTTATGAACTATAAATTGTAAATGAAAAAAACAATCTGAACACTACATTGAAGACTTAGCAAAAGAATGTGGCCTAGTTTTTTTCTTTTGTTTCTGGGTGCTCAGTGAAATATAATAAGAAAGAAGGAAATTGAGATAAAACTATTAAAGGAAAAAGAATCCAGACTTGATTATTTGGGAAGTCTTCAGTCTAGCAAATTTGCAAAAGATGTTAAATTTAAGAGATTTATTTAGAGCAAAGCATACTCTAGAGAAAAAGCTGAGGGTGTAGTTGAACATTTTCCCTCTGAAAGAACAAAAAGTTTGAATATTCACACAAGGACTTTGAAAAATACCAGATGCAACTCACAGATCCCCTCTGCTATCTTGAGAAAATATGACAACAGAGATAGGATTGTTTAGGGATGATGTAAGGAGGAGATCACGTAGTGAATCCTAGTGACCTCTGTGGAGAACCACGAGAACGTTATAGAAACATAAACACTGCCAGCTTGCACTGAAAGTAATGGGGAGATATGAAATGCAAGAAGGTAACAAAGCAAGATACAGGCTGGTCAAACTACTGCACCTTCAGGCAGGAGAAACAAAAGAAAGAAAAAAAGGACCAGAAGAAGGGGAGGAAGAGGGAAGCAGCAAAAACATAGAGCTGTGAATCAAAAGAGCAGATGCATAAAACAGAGGACTTGAAATTAATTGGAATTAGCTTGACTGCTAAAATTACTAAGCACTGTTGATTCCACATTCCATCGATTTTATTATTTCTTACATTTATATGTGAATCTAAAATTAACTATGTAAAATTATAATGTAACCAATACACAGGCTCAATTCTATATAGCACATCATATTACTTACATGACTTACATTTGATGAATTACAACATCTTAAAATTTTCAAGACTATGGCTCTGAAACATTAACAACAACTGACCTCAAATATATTACCATAAGACAATCTGTTTTAATTATTTGTTCCCCAGTTATGGCATTCAATTTCAATAATTAGAATCTTCCTCATTAGAATTTTCACATAATAGAATTAAGTTTTCCTCATAAGCCACTTCTAACTTTTCATTTATAAACAGAATATTTTTGCTATCCTTAATACATCCTCACAAAATTATTGATTTAATATATTCATATGAGATTCTTCCTGTCCTACTAATTTTTGCCTCTAATTATAAACATATTAGAAGAATTACTGATTGCATATATAATGGTACCATGGTTTATGAACTTAATTTGTTTTATGATTTGGGGGAAGATGTCTGCATTTTTACCTGTGTGGGGAAAATGACTGTGGCTGTGTCTGTCACTAAGTGTGGAGTTTGAAAACAGAAGCAAAATTTTGCCAGTTTTATTTGCAAACAGAATTGTTTGCAAATAGAAGCATTGATGACATGAGTTTATATTAATATATATATATAAAGTTGTTTTCAAATTCTGAAATAAGACTTAAATTATATACATGTCTTAGGCATCTGTTTTAGCTTGTATATAATTGTCCACCCAAAGCTTCATGTGCTTGTAGGTGTATGTGGGGAGTGCGCTTTTCAGTAGTGGCTGCACCCAGCTTGTGAATGTGGATTATGTGTGGGTAATAACTAGATTAGTCCACTGATTGTATTAGTGTCATTTTAGGTGTAGCTGAATTAGTTTACTGAAGACTGAAACCCATCCTGGGTATAAATGGCATCAACCAAAAATTTTTCAGCCTGAATGGAATAAAAAGGGAAAGGGAGGCTCGCTGCTTTTTCTGCCTCCTTCTTCCTAGGTGTCTTGTTATGAATTCATTCTCCTCAGCTTTTTCCTCTTCCATACAGCCCTCTCTTGTACTCAAACCTCTACAAATTATGAGCTAAAATAAATATTTCCTCCTTTAACTTATAAATGTCAGGTATTTTGTCCCACAAATGAAAAAAGTAATTAAGATATCATCTTTTATATTATATGATGAAAGAACTCTAGAAATGAAATGGTAATAGTGAAATTTGGGTGTGCCTTGATTGTTTATGTTTCCTATCTAAGTTTCTTGTTTATTGCATAAACATCTATTCATTTTATTTAAAAAGAATTAAATTCGTAGTTGAATTTATCCATCTGGCTCTAGATGAGCATTATGAAACTCAGAAGGTACTTAATGGACATTTTGTAGAAAACAGAAATGAATATAAAATTAATAATCTATTAACCTGTTAAAAATATTAATGTCTTACCACAGAATGGATATCTTCCACTGGTGTCAAAAAATGTAGCGGTCCTAAAAGGCCAATTTTTAATTCTTGTTTTTAAACTTTGTTCCCATTGCTCAACATAATACTCTGAGATTTAAGAAACAAAACATTAGAAGTTAGATGTTTATTAAATATTGTACAAAAATTTTAAGAAACCAAAGGATCCACATACATCATTAACATTACAAATTTGACAACATAAAATGTATGTTTCAAATAATCTCCAATTTAGGATTTGCAAATGAATCCAATCCCTGAAAGTCTTATCGGAGCTTAGTTAGCACTGACCATACAGCTACACTCCATTTGTAACAGCATTTACTACTAAATTCTGAGTTCATAGTTTTGCTTGTAATTCTTTTTAGTAAACTGATTACATAAAACTTGAACATAAAATTTAGCTCCATCAATACAGTTCCAAATTTTTCCATGCATGCGTATGTATAGGTATACTAGGTATATGTATATTATACTCCCTCTATATATACATATATACATTTATACTACGTTTATACTACAAAGAACATTTATATATTATGTCATATGTATAATTTATACTTTATATTCATAAGTACCTAAAGAATAAGTGTTTTATATTCACACATTAATAAAATTTAGGTATTACATATGCATACAGTAATACTTCATTTCATGAATAGTTTTATTTGCAAACAATTCTGTTAACAAACAAAAGCATTTGGAAAAATTTTGTTTCCATTCACCAACTCCACACTGGGTGACAAACACAACAACAGGCCTTTTCTCCACACAAACACAAATGCAGTCATCTTCCCCAAAACTGTAAAACAACTTAAGTTCAAAATATCAGGTACTGCTGTGCATATATATATACACATAAAGTTATTTACTTCAGATGCTTCTTTGTACCTAGATTTGTATTTTGAAAATTTGAGATTTGAACATAGTAGAAAAGATACATAATTGAGGATTCAGTAGTATAGTTCTAGTTCTTACTTATGTTCTTAAGCAATGAATTTACTTATGTTCTTAAGCAATTCATATATTCATTGTGTCATATGCAGGAAAGTGATGGACCAGAAAAACAATCCTCAAATGAAGTCTGAAGAAAATGGAATACCACAGGATGTGTCATAGACAGGGGACAGCTGTGAAAATATACGTTTGGCAAAGCCTGCATAGCGCCCACCTCATCTAGAGATTCTCCATGCATGCTAATATTTAGTTTTGCTGGAAAAAATGATTGCATATGGTTTGATTCAGGCTTTGTAATCACTACACATTTCCAGGACTGGTTTGGCCTTGTAAACATTTCTGGATGATTGTTCTGTGATGGTGACAAAATGTTTACGTGTTTCTGGCATGCTAGGGTCTGATATTGTCTTTGAAAAACACTGAACAGTCACAGATTACTTCCAGTTTGACTATTCCATTTTTATGTGTATTCTTTTTTATAATTTCCCCCTGGTAGACTTTTGCATTCAGAAGCTAAATGCTTAACTGCTCTTACCAAGGTTTATTGAGTTAGATGGTGTGAACCATGTATGATTTACGGCTATTTATTGATAGCAAATGAAAAGTTGCCTGTGGTACACACCTTCTTATTTGTTCCAAAGACTTCCTGTTTTTTTGTTTTTATTTCCTTTTTTTTTAAGAAAAACTGCCAATCCTGCAGAAGAGGTGCAATTTTTCTTCTTTAATTGGAAATACAAGTGAATGATAGTTATATCCTTCTGAATATCAAGGACAGGAATCATAATTAGGTCACTGGAATTTGCCCATTATGTTCAGGATAAAAAGAAATTGGAGCCTCTTTCATTAAAAGTCTTACACTTAGTCAGAAATAAAATATGTACTCTGTACCATATTTCCACATAAAACTTTGTTTTCTGAGACAGGCTTTCCCTATGCATTTCAGGCTGGCCTTGAAATCACAGAAATCCTCCTGGCTTCACCTTCCAAGGGCTGGAATGATAGGTGTGTACCACCACACCCATTTCTGCAAATGATTTTTCCATAAAATATTAACACATTAGTAAGTGTAAAGCATAATTTGGCTTTCAACAGCAAATGCTAATACAATTATGTTATTTGTTTTCCCTTCTAAAAACATTTTTATTAGTATGTTTGCAAACACATTGTGAGAAATTTATATATACACATAGGGAATCTTGAAGTATTTTATTTCCCCTTTCCCGCCCTTCCCTCTTTTCTCCCCCTCATTCTCAGATGCTCTTCCCATTTTCGAAAGTCTATTCATTTTCAAAGTGGGCTATAGTAATTAATTCTCTTACCTAGCCTGGGGCATGAGTTTTTCTCAAAGCTGCCACAGTCCACACATAAACTACTCTTGTAATCTTTGTATGAAGGACAAGGAAATGAAACAAAAGTGCAGTTTGTTTGCAAAGCTGCCAGGAACAAATAAACTGCTCTCTGGTGGTCGCATTTAATATATTCTATTCCTTAGGGGTGAAAAGACAAGCAGAAGAGCTATAGATGTATTAAACCAACTTCAAGTCAAGAAAAATTTAAAATAAATGTCTACTAAATTCTGTGTACCCTGTGATTATGAAACTGTTAACTGTACTACAAAGTTATATTTTGAGACATTGTAGGTAATTTTAAGATTGCAGTTAAATTTACTGTGATTTTCACATGAAATTAGCAATATATTTCCATAAGGTAATAATATTTAATGAGAAAAAAAACATTTAATTTCAATAATGTAAGATGAGATACAAAGATGTGCTAATATACTTAATAACCAACTTCTAATTCCACATCCCTAAGATTTTAAGTCAATATCAGAGATGCTATGAAGGCAGAATATCTATGTCATTAAAACATCATTACCTCCCTTCCTTTCTCCTACCTCTCTCATTCTCATTCTTATTCCTTTGACCAAATTTCTCTGCCTGCAATGACTCCGGCTATGTATTAGTTGACCAATGGCCATTACGGAACTGAGACCACTTCTTGGTCAAGCTCTGAAGTCAGAAAAATACCACTTGTTGGAGCAGCTGTTGGACCTGGAGCAGTTGCTCTGGTATCTCTATGTACAAGAAAATCAAGGTTCAAGAGTTTATAAATTTGTGTTGTACAGTAACATGGTAAGGGTAAATGTTAAGTGTTGAGATAATAGTTTTGCGACTTTAACTACTTCTGCTCCTTCAGTAACTTACAACTTTTAATGCTTAAACTGTTGAAGAAATAAAATTGGTGAAATCATGACAGAATGAATAGGTCTCATCCATGAACAAATGGTATGCCTACTGTTAACCTTCATGAATTCAGTATTCATATTAAACCATTTCTAATCGCTAACTCGTCAAAACAAAATTAAATGAAAATATTTCCCACAGGTTAGAAAGAAAATAGCAATTTATTTTATTCTATAATTTTGAAGCTTCTGTAATTCATTTGAAAACACTAATTGAATACCTGAAAAAATTGATGTAGGACAGCCAGGTTGTTTTTTTCCTCCATTTGGATAAAAATCTATATGTCCCAATGGCTCTTGAATACCTAAACCTAAGAAGAAAAGTTCCCAAGAATCGCAAACTGCATGTAGTTAGCTTTGCAATACTTGAATAAAATCAAATATCCTATATAACCTGTAAAAATTACTCTTTAAGGTTTTGAATTGGGGCTGGCGATTTAGCTCAGTGGCATAAGTGCCTGCCCAGCAAGCATAAGGTCATGAGTTCAATCCCCAGTAAAAAAGTTTTGAATTGAAGATAAAATAAAAGCTATATTTTTAAGTATAACTTTTCCTATGTTAGTTTTCCAAATTAACTATTCATGAAAATTATATTTTATTAATTTAATATATTCAGTAATGACCAATTTATACGAGTCACTTATGGTTCTTTGTGCTATCAATAAATAAATTAAAAAACTAGCAAATATTTGTAGTGGCAAATACTTTCCAGTGAAAGTAGGCTGTAATAAATAAGAACTAATACCATAATATTTTATGTCAGATAATAATAAGTACTATGGAGAAAAAATAAGGAGAACAAGAGGAGAGAAAAAACACCTAAGGGCAGTGGTAGTTGGCTGTGGTATTTTCCACGGAGAAGGTTGTAGTTAAGCAAAGATTCAAAAGAAGAGAGGCAATGAACCAAGTGGATATGTGTGTATGTGAACTTAGGGTAGCAGGAGCCAAACATATAAGCAAGATCATGGGAGGAACGGAAATCAAGTAACACTTTAGGTCATAGTAATGATTCCCTCTTACTTTGACTACCTCTTAACATCAGATTCTCTAATTTGTAAAATCTTTAGAGTATGCTACTTCATCTGGAGCAACTTGGGCTAGGGTGGCATACAATACCCACCTGTGATTTATGGGATTTGTAAATACAACTTTGAGGCACTAGCTGAGATTCAAATTCTCAATCCATTACCGCTATACAATCTGTAACCCAGTAAGGCTGCAGTGTGACAAAAGGCTACCAAGTCATTATGCTCAGGAGTGTAACAGCATGTAAGATCTTGCTGCCAAATAAGATTGAACTGCTTGACTTAAAGTACAAATTTCCAAAACAACAAACCCTCAAGAGGAATGGACAATAGTTTTGTCATAACAAAGATAAATACTTGTGTCTGACAGATTAAAACACAGTAATGTGATTTAGTTTTAGTAATAAACAGAACACAGCATTGTCTAATGAGGTGTCGGAGGGATAGGAAAGCACATAAACGTTATGTGAGTAGGGCCCAAGAGGTTGTTTAACATACAAATAAAGATAAAGGACAAGTGAGATGATTTCATTCAAAGCCACAGAATTCTGGGTAGTATATATGGGATTTGACTATAGCAAGAGTCAATCTCTTTATATTCCATAATCCACTCAGCAAGAAATGGCATGTTCTGCATATGACTAAAAAAGAAATGGCACAGTTTTGGAGCTCTCTGAAATTGATTCATGTCCGAATTTGAGTTTTTGTCATAACATTGTTTTAAAAGGTTATTTTCTGATATTAAGTAAGCTGATTAAATGATATGTGTTATTTTAATGAAATAAATTAAATTCAGTTTTAAATGCTAAACTCAATAGCTTTTTAATAAGTTCACTCTTTATATGTTCCTGAATTAGTGTACTAATGTAATATTTTTGTAGAATTCTGACATCTAATTACAACAATGCCACAAATTTTCATTCCTCTAATGTCTTTCCTACATTTTGATATTTAGTTTATGATGATCTTAAAAGGCTTAGAAAAACTATCCTCTTTATTTGTGCATTTGAAAATATGTAAAAGTGATTTTTTTTTTTTTTTTTTGGTGGGAGAAAGAACAAAATCTGCCTGGCATTTTGTCAGAGGGTTTTAAATTGAGGCTTTTATTTCATTAATATTCATAGAATTATTTAAATTTTCTGTCTTAATTTATCACTTCTGGAAAGTTCTTTTTACTTTAAGAATTTGTCTGGTTAATATCTACATGATGTAGCTCGTTATCTCTTAGGATAGTGTCTTAGCTATTTTTCTTTCCTTGCTAATACAAAATACCCAGCACCTAAAGTTAAAGGGAGAAAGCTTTATTTATCTCACAGTTTGTAGAGGTTTCAGTGTCTCATTGGCTGGCTCCAGAGCAGGATGGCTTGGCAGATATGCATTGCAGAGGACAAACAGTCCATGGCATTCAGAAGGTAGCAAAAGAAACAAGAAAGAAGCTAAGACTCTTTCCATTTCTTATATCCAGGATTAGGGTGGTGCCAAACTAATTAATGGACTGATTTAGTAATCACCCGCCCTTAATAATAGCACCCTTAAACCTTGCATTGAACCATGAATCAATCACATACTGGATTCATCCATCTCTGACAAAGCACCATCTATGACCACATGACCTTTTAGGGACATCTAGATACAAACTGTAAACACCATAGTAACCTTGTTACCTGTAGTATTTGTAACTGTACAGACTTTTCATTTCTAAACTACTGGGTTTTCTCTCTTTGTCTTATATTTTGTCTCCAAGGATTTATTGATTTTAGGGAATTAAAGCATTCTGTTTCTTTGAATATGTGGAAAAAAAGGTAAAGATGACATAAATAAATTTTTTAAATTAATTCATATTTTCTCTTCTATATTTTGGGTGTTTCCATATTTCTATATATTTTGTGCATACTAATTGCTTCTTTCCCCATTATTAAGCATTTATTTCACGTTTAATTCTTAATTACTCAAGAAAGATAGATGCTTATGTTATTGATATTCAGTACTTTAAAGAACAGTATTAATAATTATGTTTGGTTCTGGTCATGGTTTTTGCTTAATACAATAAATTTTAATATGCACCAACTTTAATACTTTTCAACTCAAAGTATTTTCATTTCTATTATTACATTTTTTATTATCTTTTCAGAGTGTACTTCTTAATTTTCAAAAGTATATTACTTTTCTAGTTACATTTTTATTTACTGATGGCAGAAATGCATTAATGGTAGAAAATATTGCTCTCTATTGATTTTACCCTTTGGAATTTTTGACAACATCCTTAAAATCTAGCATATGCTCACATTCCATAAAATAGTCATGGGTGGCTGGAGTGAAATATACCTTCCTTGTAATCTTTCTATTTTTGGTATTCATTTCACAACAGCCCAGATATAGGGATAATTTTCTTTCTGTCAGCAGAATAGCCTTTCTGTTTATGGTGATTTCTCTGTTAATTTTTGTCTGAAACAAAATATATAATGTTTTAATGCCAGAAATACATTTGCATACTACCTTAGTAGTTATTCTTTTGCTATGTTGAACTTGACATTCCATTATTTCTTGTATTCTTTGCTTCTGTTTAGAATGCAATTGCAAGGCTGATAAACTGTGTTAATTTTATTTTAAAATGTAAGCTTTGATAGTAATCTTTTCTGCCACTTTACTATCATGTGCTTCTTTATTCTGATTTGAATGAACTGGAGATTTTTCAATTTAAAATTGATTATATTTCTTCAATTTTGAGTTAATATTTCTTAAACTGTTGCTTCTCTTTCATCTCTCTCTACTTTTATTCTAGGATTCTAATTAAACATGATTTATCACTTCACTGTGTAGTTCAGACATCCCTTTGCTTTTATATTACTCACACTTTTGTATTTATTTGCCTTATTCTAGAAATTTACTCTTCACATAATTTGTAGTTCACTCACTCTTTGTTTCAAATTTATTGTTAAACCTTTCTAATGTCAACCTTTAGTGGTAAGATCTTTCATTATTTTTATGTCATAAAAGAGCCTATTTGTGTTTTCACTATCTATTGAAATTTTCAATCTTATCTTTTATTTTTCTGGGGAAAAAGGAACATTTTTGTATGCAGTGAATAGTAATTTTAATACCTGGAGGCCTAAAATTCAGTATGCATTAACCATTGTTTCTGCTGTCTCTTCATTCTTGCTCCATGTATGCTGGCTACCTTTACTTAAATGCTGAACATTTACGTCAAAATAGATTTGTGAAAATAACTAGAATTGAAAGGTGATGTGATCTTGTTAAAAAGAAAACTACTGTTTTCTTCTGCTAGGTACCCAGGATCGCCTTTAACAAAACTCGGTAGATGGATTTTTTTCGAATCACCTCAAATGACTTAGAAGTTTGGCCACAGACCATATAAAGCAGGCTTGCTTAAACTTTCCACTTATTCCAAGAATATTTTTCTTTGAAATCCTACATAAGAATCAGAAATATACAATCACCATGAGTAATTTTAAAAACATTTCCCAGACTGCATCAAAAAACCTGTGATGAAAAAAGTGTCTATAAATTGCCAAATATTTTTCCTTTGTCATGGATACTGGACTGGCAATTTTCTCCTGATGTTTCAGCAAGCATCCTTGTGCAAATCACCTATTTCATAACTTTAGAAGGCCACATTGTTTCTTTAATATACACAAGTGAATATGATAAATATTACTAGCAAGAAAAAATAAAATTATTAAGTAGTACTCAAGGAAAACGTATTCTGTCAAATCTGTGCAGAGGTCAAGAATCTCGTTCATAAATTCCTTGAGACAACTGAATATAAACAAAAATCTTTGTTCCTGATTTGTGGTGCTGATAAAAAGATCAATAAGAGGTGCTAACTATGTGACACTTACAGTAGGTTAGATCTGATACACTGACTCACCAAAAGATTATGAGAAAATAAGGTAATGATAGTTTATTAAGAAATATAAAAAACATGAACACTGTAAAGTCAAACAAATGTCAAATGTGAACAAAGATAGTAAAAAATACAAAGAGTCAATTAGAAAGGCCATATCCAGAATTAAGTTACAATGTCAGAGAATAAAAAGTGTTTGGACTAGAGAGGGTCTAGTAAATAACCAATAGGTGTATCATGGGAGGCAGTACTAAACTGATACTAAGGGTTAATGCTATAACAATAAAGAATATGAGGTTGGATTATCATAATAAAACTATAAATCTTGAAACAATCACCTTCAGTAAGGAGGAAGCTGCATCTAGATTTTAACTAAAGAATAGTTGTTTCCAGTATAATCTTTGACCATGGCATGTAGTCTGAGGGTTGAATAATTGTCTTATCTCACATTCATATTTATATATATTTGACATATTCTGTTGTATATACATATAAGGCAAAAAATTGGTGTGACATCAGAAGATTAATTCAAGGTAATAAGGTAGTATCACTTGGGTCAAAAACAAAGGAAACTTCAGGACTAGTGGAAGTAATAGTAGTCTTAGTCTCATCTCCTCCCTTCACTATCTTAGCACTACACCCTTCCAATTCCCTAAACTGCAATG
This sequence comes from Hydrochoerus hydrochaeris, assembly GCA_004027455.1. Taxonomy (NCBI): domain Eukaryota; kingdom Metazoa; phylum Chordata; class Mammalia; order Rodentia; family Hydrochaeridae; genus Hydrochoerus; species Hydrochoerus hydrochaeris. The sequence continues at coordinate 6,540 of PVLA01006640.1, read as the reverse complement.
AAACTAAGTTACCAGTTCATCAGAATGACGTATCACTGAAGTTCAGACTCTGTAATCAAAAGATAGGATTTCAAATTCTGACTTTACCACTTACTGGTCTTGTGACCTTTATCCTAGTTCATCAATGTGTGAATAGGACCTAGTAATGATCTCATTAAAATATAAGAGAAATATTTAATTCATGTAAAGCATTTGAATCACACTATAACACATACAAAGTATTCAATGGATAATACTACCAGACTAAAGTTAGTAAAGATATCAGGGCCAATATTATTAATACCTTGTTAGAAATTTTCATAAAGATAATAAAAAATACAATATTATCTTCCTAACCTTTAGGAAAAATACTCTATCTAGAGTTGAAATGCTATGGTCATTTCTCGTTGGTATACATCATACTAGAATATGAATAATGAAGAGTAACTGAAATACAGTAGGCTTATTAAATGTGAGAAGGAAATATGACCAAATCAACGACTGTAGCCTGAGCAGAATAAACTGTTTTCATGAAATCTCAGTTTTAAAAATGATATCATTCTTCATGAAATCTCAAGGAGGCAACCTGAAGGCAAAACAATGCAGGAAATTATTAATACCAAAAAAATGTTTTATCGAAAACTCTCCTCTTTTAACTTCTTCTTCCCTGTGGTCTACATTTTGTTTTGCATTTTTAAATAATTAATCCATAAATCCTCTTTGTTACCATCAGCATCAGAATGGATGACGTCCACCAACTTTGCATCAGTGTAATCTAATCTGCTGTTTGATGGTTTTCCAGAAAATTTTGGCCCAGCAGGATCAAGACCTGAAATAAAAGCAAGTTTCAATTCAATCAAGTCTTATTTGAATATTCATTACATATGATTTTATTCTAATAATAAGCATTCATAGTTTTAGTTTAGACCTGTTCAGAAAGATAAATAAAATTTGATAAATGGCAAATATTTTCATTTATGAATATTTATTACAAATTTTCAAAGATTGTCAATTCAAATAACACAAGAGACCCAATAAAAAAATTTTTAAATATTTTAATATTTTATATAAATAGTGATTCAGAGTAAACTCCAAAACTTTATATTTAATAATTAGTACCACTACTATTCCTACTTCAGGAGGGAAAATAATAAGGAATATCATCATCTTTCCTGTTTTGAACTTTGTGCCTTGTTAGTTCATTCATATATATCCTTAGGTTGAAAATGCTTTTTTAGGAAACAAACATTATTAGAGGATTAGAATAAAACATATTTACTATTGTGTTACATTCATTTTTCACTAGAAATAACCACACCCTTTAAGAAAAGAAAAACATATTAAAAATTCCAATTAGTATGCATATTATTTCTGCAGTATTTCAAACGTAAAGTAAAAATTCTAGTCTCATGATTTTCTGAGGAAAACAGGTAAAATTAAATTTCTTCAGAATAGATATGCAGAAGATAAAACAACTATCTCTACAACATAATTTTAAAAGCATAATACACCTCAGACTCTCCCGTTAACCCTATTTTAGTTCATTCAGTTGGCTGAATGATCCGTTTCTCTCTTCCCATAAATTGCCTGGATGTACAAGCTACATGTTTATGGGTCTTAAACCATGAGAATTGTCTGGTATATGGTGCCATTTAAAAAGACTTACATGTGCAAACCCACACCTGTTGATACAAGTTATTTCTCCCGTATTTCCATCTTTGTTTTGAACTTTAAAGACTATAGTGCATTTCCTTAAAACTTAAAATTATTATTAATCCTCTATAGTCATGGTTATCAATAATTCCTAAACAAAAAAATACAAATTGCTTTGAACAATTCTTATTATTATTATTATTCATCTTCTTCTTCCTCCTCCTCCTCTTCCTCCTCCTTCCCTTCTTCTTCTTCCTCCTCCTCCTCTTCCTCCTCCTTCCCTTCTTCTTCTTCCTCCTCCTCCTCCTCCTCCTCCTCCTCCTCCTCCTCCTCCTCCTCCTCTTCTTCTTCTTCTTCTTCTTCTTCTTCTTCTTCTTCTTCTTCTTCTTCTTCTTTTTCTTCTTCCTCTACTACTACTACTACTTCTAAAATCACTACACTTCTCAGGAGACCGTGAAAATTGTGTTATCATTACTTGGCTGCTGTTTCCTGGATGACTATGAACTATGAGGGATGCTGGGAAGTAGATTCTTCTAGCACTCAAAATATTTAAAAGATTTAAATACATCAAAATCCGTGAACTACACATTGTTACATTTTAGCTCATATAGGCCTAAGGCGTCTTTATAAGTTGACAGGCCAAATTTTCCTCTGTAGTCTTACAATACTGTGTCATTATAATTTAGATAGAACTGTGTCGCGCGAGGGCTCCTGCCTGTAATTCCAGCACTTGGGAAGCTGAGGTAGGAGGAGGATTGCTGTGAGTTCGAGGCCTCAACTACATAACAAGTTGAAGTCCAGTTTGAACTATACAGTGAGACCCTACTCAAAAAAAAAAAAACCCACAAAATTTAGATAGAACTATTGAAATTATTTCCTCTCATTTCCATCATAGTATTTGAAATTCTATTGAGAATAAGAGATCATAGTCTAACTAAAGGCTACTTTTTGAATGTAATATATGAAAAATAAATCTTCATGCATGATTTATAATATTTAATTGTTATACCAGTTAAATTGAAATGAATTAAATGTTGATACCCCACAGTTTTCTAAAATGATAATTTTATTTTAAAAAAGTCATTTTACCTGTTATTCTTCCTAGTTCACCATGAAATATCTTTCCAACAAAACCACAAATGTGAGCCCCTAAACTCATACCTATGAAATGAAAATTGTCAAGAGATGCTCCCTGAATCTGTAAGTAAAAGCACACTCATTAGTTTTACTTTGCATAATCACAAAACATGTCTTTTACATCAATATTCCAAAATTTTTAATTTTCTGATTTAATTAATTCTGAGAGATAGGGAATGAGATTTTATAATTCTGAAGTAAGCACATTCTTGTTTATAAAGTATCTTGCACCATAAATATTTGACCTTTCTCTATTCATTTTTAATAATATCATCAATTTTTTATTTAAAATCTAAAACCACTTAGCTATGATACACCATAGTTCATAAAAAATAATAGTTACCAAAACTTTTTGGGATCACAAAAATATGACATTAGATGTGTACTTTGTGCCAGGTACTTTGACATGTGCTTTATAAATCTCATATTTAATATTCCCAATTTCCTCATGACTTAGTCACTTCTATCATACTGCCCAAAACTTTGTCTGGTTTCTATTAAATACTAATTAAACAGCAATCAAATTTTACTAAGTAAGCAGTCTCAGAGACATACATACTTATCAGGAAGAAGATGGACTTCAAAGTGCTGTGATCTGAGTATTTATGTCCCCTCAAAATTAATGTGCTGAAATCCTAATGTCTAAGGTGCTGATAGAGATGGGGCCTTACAAGTGATTATAGCATGAGGCTGGAACATCTTAAGAATGGGATTAGTACTCTGAGAAAGGAGGCCTGAGGGGTTTCATTTGATCCTTCCACCATGGGATCACACCGTGAGGAGACAACATCTGTGAACCAGCAAATGGACCTTCCCCAGATGCAGACTGTGTCAGTTCCTTGACCTTGGACTTCCCTGCCTACCCAACTAGACGAAATACATTTCTATGGTATATCAGTCCACTCTGTGCTATTTTGCTCCATTAGATCCCATGGATATAATAAACAAGAGCCCAGATCAGTTTGACTCCAAGACTTATGCTAATCTACCATTTGGTTTTAGCTAATCAGATTGTATCAAAAATTCCAGCACAACTGGTAAAAGTGCAATAATTATCATAAGGGATAATACATGATGAGGGATAATAAAATGAGGTTTTAAGTGATATTGCCCATCACAAACTGGAGAGTGATGAGTTAATCGTCCAAGGCCAAGGTCTGAACACCTGTTAGCTGCAAGTGAGGGGCCATTAGCAATTTGTATGAAGGCATTTACGTCTCACATTTTCAGGGAGATAAGATACTTATGCACAGTTTCAGCCTGTGTAGTCAAATGTCTGATGGCTTAGAAAAAGAAGTGGCACGTTTGCCATTAGTTAAAAACTAGGCTTGTTTTTTCTAAGCACAAAACACTCTTTAATTTCCTAGAGTAATGCCCAAATATCCAAGGGAGCATTTTTCCAAATGGTAATGGTAATGATCTTTTCATCCTTTCTTAATATAAAATTTTAACAACCAAAGGCACTATCAGAAATGCATATATCTCACTAGAAATTTTCCTACATTTTTCCATTAAATCCTATATTTAGTAACCTTTGAGATACATGTTTATTAAAGGCACCTATAAACAAAAACAGCAGTTATGCAATTTTACTGAGTATCAGTAAGAATGTCGAGGCAATTATATCTACATAAAGTATAGTTTTATCTAAACTGGGAGATGTAACAATAATAATAAAAGCTGACTTCATTAGAGATTACTGTCACCTAAGGGTTAAACACAAACACACATGCACTTACATATATATGTCTATGTGCATTTGAATGTTCATTTAATAGTTATACAAATTATAAAATTTTGTTATCACAAACATACAAGTAAGAAAACATAACACAGAGAGGTTTAGTGATTGTTCAAAGTCACATAGAGGATAAGTGATGAATTTGGGTCAGAGTCCTAATCAGTATATGTAGTAATTCTGGAATATGTTATGCTTGTTCTGTTTCTGTTTCAGAAGAGGTTTGGAAGTTCAGCATGGCACAACACGAATGTAGATGTTAAGTCCACAAATGCTTTACAAATCAAAAATAACCCTTCCTTCTCAAAAGTATCGATCAACACTGCCTCTCAGGACAGATATAGGCCTTTTTTTTTAAGTTAAAGGTTGATTTAGTAAACAGAATCATTCAAATCACAGGTGGTGTAGAATTTGTTTGACCTGATCCAACCCTGAGCAGATTTAAATGGAACAAAAGTCTGCTTTCAAAGTTGGCAAAGTATGTTACTTTCTAGGTTGTATTTTCCTCAATTTACCAATTCACATTATTAACTACATACATATGATGATATTTGTGATGATTGCACTTGTACAGTTCATAAACTTCTATCCACACAGATCAATAGTTTATTCTGAAGTTAGAATTGTTATTTTTAGAGGAATTCTTAAAATGACTTTAAATAAGACATAACTGAATCTTTAAGATTATTTAAAAATATAAAAGGTCGAATCTAGTGTAGAATTAATGACTGAAGCAAAAAAAAAAATAAAAATATGGCTGCATGAGTCAATACATTGAAGTAGTAAATTTAAATGCTTTTGGAAAAAAGCATATATTGTATTACTGTTTTGTAGTACCGCTTAACACTAATATTTGTACAGTATGTGGATGCACAAATTTTCCAGACTTACCAAAAGATTCTGAATGTACCTGCTTAAAACTTGAGCAACTTTTCTGGTGTTTTTAACTGCTCTGTTGTAAATAAAAGTTGCAGCACCCTGGTTCCAGTCTACAACAATTAGATTCATATCTTCCTTATTTAGTAAAGTCCATACAAACTTGTGAAGCCATGATGGCGTGGAGCCGACTGGTCTGTATCCATGAATCAGCCAGACTGTTTTTCTGTGTTTGTTGAAATTAATATTAAGTGAATTATTTTGCTCAAACAGTGGTTCAGCACAGTTGAAGTTGTTCCTTGTGTATAGCATCAGAATTATCTTTAATCTAGGAATAAACAGTTCTTTTAAAGAATCCTTTATATTTAGCTTAGAGAATTCAAGGCATAGTCTTCTATTCTCTGAAATTCAAAAGAAAAATAATCAGACAAGCTAACTACTGGGATCGTATAAGATTCTTATTACTGCTACAGACAACAGAACTGAACTTTGAGACTGGGAGGATTTTGACTGATTAGTATTTCTACATAATTTACTGAGCAACTACAGCATTTAAAGTAATACATTTATTAGACAAAGAATTTCTTAACTGTAAGTAATAAAAACTTACAAGCTATAATAAGCATTGTTTGTATGAAGTAGAAAATAAAAGTGATGTTTCTGAATGAAAACACTAATATTGTTAATAATGTGACAAACACGCCAATATATTTAAGTAAATTGATTATAAATGTTAATATTTTATGAAGAGTTTATATAGAGATAAGTGTTATAAAAAACATACAATTTATGAGACTAGTTCTCAGATACAAATTAAAATAATAAGGCATCATTTTTCTTATCAAAATAAAAATAGAAATCTATTAAAATTTATTAGGCAAGTATAACTAATATCCATATACATGATTGCTAAGTAAAAAAGATGTCTTTCTTTTTAAATTGTTTATGTATGTGTATCTATTTTGTACTATACATATAATACAATTTTTATTTTTCTTCCTACAATTTACATTAATGAAATAAGTATCTTATATTAAGTATAAAGACATTAATCACAGGATTATGTATAATATCCCAAACTGCATAATCCCTTAAATCTCATTATTATAATATTCCTGACAATATGTATTTTCTACAATCTATCTATACATCTATCT